>JAILXH010180733.1:0-11944 GCA_023558415.1 Piaractus mesopotamicus | reverse complement strand
ACACACACACACACACACACATACACACACACACACACACACACACATACACATATTTTCAAAGCCGCTTATCCTTCTGGGTCACGGGGGGGAGCTGGAGCCTATCCCAACAGTCATTGGGCGGAGGCAGGAAACACCCTGGACAGGTCGCCAGTCCATCGCAGGGCTGTTGCAGTTACTAGTTTTTCAAATTAAATTGAAAATCAACCATTTAAATCTTATATTACATTAGCCAGCTACAATCATTTGTCATGTTACTTTTTAATATGCATGTGTCTCTGTGTAGGCTAAATTCTAACAGTGCTATTCCCATGTGCCAGCAAAAAATCCACATACACCGAACTTAAATTTGTTTGACACAACTTGATAAACAAATTTGTATCATATCAATATTATATATCAAAGCTTTAAAAAAGTGGTTAAACTACATTTATAATGTTTAATCGTCACTATATCCATTTATCTATCGTTCTTGCTTTTAGTTAAAATTCAGTGCAGCCAAAGAGTCTGTTCTGTCAACTGTGGCAACTCCAGAAAACCCAGATTGGTGCATCACTACTAAAAATCCTATAAAAAAAAGTGCAGCTTGTTTGAATAAATTGCAGTGACAGTATTTGAAAGTGTGCATGATAACGTTACAGTTAATATCACACCAAATTACAGTATACCAGCGCTTGCCTACTTCAATTATAGTTAACCTACCAATTGTCTCATCCAAGAAGCACTAAATATCAGATCCCTGAATTTCACAAAGCACAGAGCAGGTGCAGCTAGGAATACATGAATACATTTGAACAGATTCCAAGTGATTATTTTTGCACGCATGCAGCACCCCAGTGCAAATGGGGAAATATTTATTTCAACCTGATTCGTGAAGCTACTTCTCAATCAAGCCTTCAGGTACTTTGGACGACATGGTCAAGTACCGCCTTCCTCAAAAGACATAAAGCCTGCAGCTTCAGTTCTGTGAGCGCATAATTTAGCTGTTTCAGAGCTCTCCATGTCTCTGTCTACCAAGCCTGAAAGCCAGGCATATTTTCTTACTCTGCAAATCCCATCTGTTTGTTAGAGCTGTGCTGAACCGAGTGACTATGAGCAGGAAAAAGAAAATCGTTTGAGTGATGCATTTGGCAGGCAGTAGGCACCAAATACGGTGTAATAACATGAAAAGCTTTAAATGATATTAACACGGACTGTGTGACTCGCAGCACATGAATTTACAACAATTCTGTCTTGTAACATCTTTGCAGAGGCTGAGCCCGGTAGATCCTGTCTCCGCGTGATAATTGCAAACCATTCCCTTAACTACCATAACGGCCACCTTAGGCACATCATTAGGCTCTTCTAGTGTTTTATATTACTCCGGCATTATTCTCTTCTGGAGGCAGTAACATCCTCAATAGGTCGTGTCTGACAGAGACAATTACAGTGACAGGGCTGCCGTAGTTTTGGCTCATGGAAAGATTCAGTCTTATAAATGGCAAAACAGTTTATTTAGATCAAGAAACGATGGCAAGATTTGAGAAAAGCAAATGTTTGACATTGAGCATTTCAGCAAATGTCAAATAAAAAAAGAAATGCAAAACACTCATGGAAGTCCATAATGAATAGGCCCAGTTTCAACAAAACACCACACCATTTCCTGTTTAATGTCCAGCACATACTGCAACTGCGATATACTTGGCAATATATTACAAATATGCACACTGTAAGTTGTTTTAACTTTAAAGAGTTAACTTTAAAAAAGTGTCCGGGCTGCCTTACAAAATTTTGAATTAGCTGAATCTGAAATAGTAAACTAACAGAACAAGAATGCATTTAATTGGGACACAATTTAACCGCCCCCCAAATTTTCATGCATTTCATCCTATTTTAACAAATTCCAAAGAGAAAATATGTCAAATTGCTAAGAATAGAAAAGGCATAAAAAAAGCATGACTCTTTTTCCCTGTGGTCATTTCTACAACCAAAATTTTCACCTTAGTCCACGAGGTGCATCGCATCAAAAAAAAAACAAACATAAAAATATGGAAAGTTTATTCATTCATTATTTGATAATGTTTTTCAAACACCTAAAAAAGTAAACAAGTGATATACTCGGAAATAAATAAATTCAAATAACCTCCCCGAACCCCCATGGTGCTCCCCCGAGGTTTGTTTCAGACCTGCCGAAAACACTGATATTGCCGCGTTCTGCGACATCAGTACTGCGATAGTGATTAACAAACTATACACCGCACAGCCTTCCTTTTAAAGCACGCAATGTTTTTTCAGGCTGATAAACATCGGCTTTTCACAGTAAGGCTCATGGTTTGTGGCTCCACGCTGTCCATGTGAATAGGCTCTATCTAAGGCCTCGACTGCGCCATGCAGCAATAACACAATTAGTCCAGCTCAGCACTGTCACAACACATTCCG
The DNA here is from genome assembly GCA_023558415.1 of Piaractus mesopotamicus. Classification (NCBI taxonomy): domain Eukaryota; kingdom Metazoa; phylum Chordata; class Actinopteri; order Characiformes; family Serrasalmidae; genus Piaractus; species Piaractus mesopotamicus. The sequence goes on along the minus strand of JAILXH010180733.1, from coordinate 9,526 downwards.
CTTCTGCATAATGCAAATGCTGGTTGAGGCAGTCTGGGTGCTGCAGTGAGGGAGTGTGCTGCTATGTGGGCTCCTCTGTCTGAGGTTGGGAGATAGTGGAGGGTGGTGGAGTAGGTGGATGGGGGGGCCGTGGTGGCCGGAGCTGTGCCAGCAGCTGGAGACTTTAATCATGGAATGAAAGTCAAGCTGTTCTTGATCAATCAAACTGTATTATGTCCAGAAAGTGGGTGACCTTGGGTTTAACTCAGCAATAACAGCAATTAGTAGCAATATGTCTGACCAAAGTTCAACAAGTCCCCTTATGTGCCAAGACTGCTGTTCTAGTTAGAGCTTACTGAAAAATGATTAGCTTTAAAAACAAATCATGCCACAGTCAAAACCTTCCATACAGCAGCAAATTGATTGTTCTAGAGTTAATGTAGCTGAGGGAACGGATCGTGTTGACTTGCAGCTTGAAATGGAACAATTATTATAATGTGCGAGTCAGATACGTGTCAAATCTATTTGCGGCACTTCACGATTGAGGACAAAATAATTAAATGACAGGTGAACTTAATTAACTAATTAATCAAACAAACAAGGTAAGTCTGTCCATATGCAATGTCTTTTTTTAAACATCACTACAGTGATGTTTTGTTCACTGCATAAAAGAGCATTGCTGTTTTATGCTTAAAGCGGAGGAGGTTCTTCTGGCTCTCTCAGGTAGTAGCTTTATGTGCTAGCCTCAGCAGCTCAACTCAAACAGCAAGGCAATAAACTCCCAATGCAGCCTAATCTAGAGTGCTGCTTTATTCGATTCTGTATCTGATTTAAATACACCGGAATATGACTTGATTGTGAAGGAGAGCAGAAACATTCTATCCGTCAACCTTGACACGATGTCTTTTCTGGAAACTGGAAGGCGTCCCACCAGACAATTAATCTGATTTGAAATGTATGGCACAGCCCCAGACATTTATGTGAATGGTTATCGATTTACTGCAGCCTACACATCCATATTCCTCCCCTGGACGCTGAATATGCATGTTAGTTAATAACTCTCAATCGGCTTGCGCGCCATATTGCATGCATGTGTGTACATCTCTCTCTCTCTCTCTCTCTCTCCCTCTCTCTCTCTCTCTCTCTTTCTGTGTGTGTGTGTGTGTGTGTTGTGTGTTTGTATGTGTGATCAGGACAGCTGAGAGTGTTTTGGTTTCATTTCAGGGTCTAGAAAGTGGCATGTTAAATCTGTTTAACCCCTTAATGTTCTTCAACATCCACGCTGTAAGGCTTATTATCTATTACCTACATAGAAAACAATGGAAATTAATTAACTTCAAACTAATGGAAAGGATCAATTATTAAAAGCCAAATTTTCCTCACTTTTTCATATAAAAAATACTTTGATGCAGTATATGAACACATTTACACTTTCTAAATGTAGTATACAGTCCATAGAAGACAAATAAGCTGCAAAATCAGTCTGCTTTGCATTAACTGTTTTTGTGATCTCCACCTATTAAGCCTTCCACAGCTTAGTCCCGCCCATTCACGCCGAAGTCTTAAGAAGTACATCAAAAGTCCAGTAAGAAAAACAGCTTGCTGAATTCTATGATACACGACATTTTACTGCATTTCTACCGTTGATTGTTTTTAATTGTACGGTTTCTTCTTCCACCCATGTATTCCTAATGCGCAGTTCATATGCACTTTAATGTGTATCTGCAGCGATCTGAGGACACTCAGTTTGCTAAAATACACTGTACAAAAATTTGGAGCTTTAACTTAAAAACATTAATTACCTGGCTAAATTAAAAATTTGAGTTTAATTAAACTTATAATAACAAAATATAAATTGACAGAGCACAAGCCAGATTTTTATTCTGTTGTCTTACTATTAGAGGTTCAGTTAACTCAAAAATTTAAGGGAGCTTGTTCTAATTCGGCTAAATGGAGGGGTTTTTTTTGCACAAACTGCCCATTTAAGGTCTTCCCACAGCATCTCAATGGGATTCAAGTCAGAACTTTGACTTGCCCACTCCAAAACCTTAGTTTTGTTTCTTCCAAACCATTCAGAGGTGGACTTGTTTATGTGCTTCGGATCATTGTCCTGCTGCATAACCCAACTGCGCTTGAGCTTTAGGTCACAAACTGATGGGCGGACATTTTCCTTCAGGATTTTTTGATAGTAATCAGAATCCATGGTTCAAGTCGGCCAGGTCCTGCAGAAGCAATTGTAGAATTGTGTACACTGACCTTAACTGAGGCAAGAGAAGCCTGAGGTTCTTGTTTGTCTGGGTTCTTTTGTGACCTTCTGGACGAGTCATTGACGCGCTCTTGGTGAAATTTTGGTAGGCCAGCCACTCCCTGCTGTTCTGAATTTTCTTCATTTGTGGATAATGGCTCTCACTGTGGTTCATTGGAGTCCCAGAGCCTCAGCAATGGCTTTGTAACCCTTTACAGACTGGAAGATTTCAGTGACTTTGTTTTGCATTTCTTTGAGCCTTTGTATTTGAATCTCTTTAGAACGTGCCATCATGTGCTGTTTTCTGAGACCTTCTAGCCTGCTTCACATTGCCAGACAGGTTCTATTTAAGTGATGTTTCGATTCAACAGGTCTGGCTGTAATCATGCCTGGCTGTGGCTGGTGAAATTGATCCCAACAGTCAATTGAATTTGGTTAACTGGTTGATTTAGCAGCTGAAGAAGCAATTAATTTTTCACATTGGACAAGGTAGGGCAGAACAGTATTTTTCCTTCAATAAATGAAATTGTCATTTAAAAACAGCATATAAAAAATTGGGAAAGGGCATATACTTTTTCACATCACTGTAGTGTACATAGTACAACAAGTGAAAACATGGCTTATCTATCCAGGTACGTCCTGTAGCAAATGCTTAAATGTTCATGTGTACTGTTTAGGGATGTGTATTCTGAACAACACTAATAATTTGAGTATTCGCAAGAGTTAATGAACGGATATCCAGTTAAACAGTCAAAATAAACGTGGAGCTGGAGGCTTACTCTTTATGTGACAGCACTGATGTTAAGAAGCTACAAAAATCAGCAGCACAAACATTTTGCAGAACCCGAGGAAAAGATGTAGTTCTTGTTTTGGATGAGTAACAGAGGCTTAACAATGTGTCCTTGGCAACACTCACATTAACATCTTAAAATCACAGACTTATTACATACTTAGGCTTATTTTTCAGTAACTGCAAGGATGTCAATGCAATCGGGCTATTCTTAGGTTTTGCAAGCATGTAATAAAATTTTGGGTCATTTTTTTTTTAAGGCACTCATTTTGGAGTGGCACAGCGTAATACGCACACTGACTTGCAAATACGAGCAAAACTGTAACATTTTAACGTCCTGTTAAAACACAAAAGCAGCAAATCATTGAAATGTTAGTCTATGTATTTTCTCCATCTTCTTGTGTTGAAAATAAATATCCAAGTAGTTATAAAATATACAAATCAATTTCCAATTAGTGATTTCAGTATCTGAATACTGACACCTCAAAGGGTTAATAGAGTACTTGAGTACTAGTACTGTTACATAGTTAAGACAACAATTAGCTTCTTTTTACAACAGCGTAGGACTGTTTATCAATCACACCATGAACTGAACATTACATCACAGCTTTTACATGCACTTACGACAGTCATTAAGATGCAAGTGACCAAACATTATAACATTACAGGATGAAGTGAAACACAAAACGCCATCAGAGTTGGAATACCAAAAAGATATAAAGTCTATTCCAGTGTATTGTCGGAGTAGGAATATTATGCCCTGTGACTAACAAAATCACAAGGAAGATGGAAAACTCCACCCTCATCACCCCAATATTTGGAGACAGGTTGCTCAAGACTGCACAAACTTTTCCAATATGCTTTGCAAATAACATCTAATCACTGTAAAATCCAACATTTAACTCCTTTGACAAGAGGACTGGGCGTCTACTGCATTAAAGGAATATAACAGATTACTGCAGTATTTCTGCAGTATATTTTCCGTTAATACTTTACAGTGTAGGGTCTGAGCCCTTCCAGTTGTAGAAGTCTCGAATGTTAAGTGGTTAATAACAATGTGACTGAAGCATGACGTGACATGACATGAAATAATTCTTAATGCACTATTAATATATCAAATCCACAACTACATCAAAAACTTAACAACACCAAAAACACTAATAAGTGTCATGTGTCATATACACAAAAACAAAACAGCCGTCATCATAATGAGTAAAGACGTTTCAGCCATTTCATCTCCTGAAGTTGTTAGGCTCTTGATATGCTTCACTTTGATCTGAGAGCTGACACCGATTCGCTCAGGGTAAAACTGAATCATCCCTTCAATGTCACACGCATTTCCAAGAGGTTTGACAAAGTAAGCAATCAATCTGCTCTTCGGTGCTGACAGAGCACCACCCTGATCCACCCCACCACTTTCAACCCTTCTCAAAGTCTCGACAGTGGAATAAACTGCTGTCATGCCACAGCTTGTGCTGGAGCCAACAGTGAATATGACAAAGGTCTCTGGCGACCAACCGTCCTAATTCACACATAAGGAGCTTGTGAACTTCAAATCCTGCGGTTAATAACTAGGATCGCGCTTTCATTTCTTCTAAATGACTTTGCCCTGGACAGTTGTGATGATGACCTGTCGACAAACGCTAACACTATGGGAAGAAATGACACATAGGCCTTTAACTACCCATCCAAGAGACCAGTGTTAGAGTGCACAGCACATTTATCAAACACAGTCTTTTCCCTGCAGCTATAGCGAGACCCGGCCAGGCCCTTAGTTGACAGCAGCAGCTCTGGAGTGCAGAATTGCACAGGGCAAAAGTCAGAGGGGCACTTTTTCACACTGAGGAGGCAACTGGGCTCCCAGAGCCCTGAACTCAAACTCTATAAACCACAGCCATTAGGCAAGCATAACCCTAACCCTAGCCATTCATCTTTGGTTAACAAAGAAATGTTACAATAATATTTCTATGACAATTACAAACAGTAACCTGTAACCAGAGCCCCAATAAGAACTTTTTAGAAGTAGGCACCCGTCAACTATTAGAAGAGTTTCATATCAATTTATTTAAGTGCAGAAATAACTGCATATATTTATGTAAACCTGTTGCTTATACATTTCTAAAATGTATAATGTAATTGTAAAAAAACAATATCCTTCAGAAACAAGACAATCTCATGATATTACACATATTAGTGTTTAAACAATACAATTAAACATAAAACTACATTATTCCTATAAAATGGACAGTCTAATAACATTACTCACAATAATGAGTCATCTGAAATTGTAGTGTCTTATATAAAAGATTTAAAAGTAACATATAAATCTGTAGACTTTTTTTTCATTTTTTTTGCGTCACTGGACCACACTGGACAGAACACCTGCTGGATGAAAGAAACAGTGTGCAATGCATCCCCCATCAACAACATCATATAAAATACATTACCTCTCAAAAAAGACTTCCCAGAGCCTTATAAAGGTGATTTTGTAAAAAAAATCCTGAAGTTGCTGTAGTTGTTTTAGAACAGACATAACTGTCTTTACTGTGGAGGAGGTTTCACAGAAAAGTAGAAAGACTGCATTATATTTGCAAAAGTAATTTTGAAAAATTACTTACACATTACATTTCAAAGAATAAACTTTTCATGATTTGACATAAAAAATTAACCCGTTGTGATAATTTATTAAAATGGAACCAGTTAATTGTTATTCTCAGTGCTGTTTTAATGCAATTAATGTTAATATTTAATCTGCGGTTAATATTTCAATTCTGTATTAAATAAATATTTCACATTTAGGACCTAATGGCTACACAAACTCAATCTAAAAATCTTTGATATTTTGCTTGGATTCAGGATTTAAATAAAGGCTTTTGCTTGAATTCTATGGAATAATGATACTTCATAATAATGATCAATATCAATATTTCACAAATACTTGTTATTTGTTATTTATTTGCTCATTTGGACAAATATCAGTATTTATTAATACAGAAAGAGCCTTTATTTATATGGTAAGCCATTTCATAATGTCAGGTTTATGTGTTTAATATTGGTCTCAAATGGCAGCTCATTTTTTTCAGCAGTGTTAGGCAAAGACTTGAATTTCAGAGTAAATATTGTGGTCACAGCAAAGTCAGACAGTGGTGTGACTTTTATGTGGATAGTGCTGGACTTCATACAGATCCTCGTGGGAATGGATATTGTTAACGGATCGATAACTAAGACACGCCTCTGTTCTTGTGCTCCACCCTGCACATGATAATGGACAGCTAAGTCTGAACTCTGAACACTGATGTGCACAATTTCTGTATTATTGTTTCCATATATGTGCGTAACTCAGCCCTGAATCCTGAACCTGAGTGAGCTCTGAAAGTTGAACTTGTGTTATTGTGTTGGCAAATATTCTCTCAGCGCGTGTTTGAGCTCTGTACCTTTGTCTAGCCACTGTTAAGTCTCCAACAAGACACCTTTGAGACACTACGGCCAATTTATGCCTGGTTTTAGGAGGCGGAGAAAGTTCCAAACCTGTCCGCCAAATGTATAATCAGCTGCACTTCCCTCCCACAGTTTGTGTGATCCTCCCTCAAATGCATATGTATGAAGAGAAATGCATTTGCATTTTTCCATGGTCACATTAGCTAAACTAACAGTTTCATGCATAAAATATATGTCTTTTTTTCAGAATGCGTCTGAAACCTGGCACCCAAGGCACACCTGAGGCTTGGTACTTCAGAGTCAGTCCTGGTCTCACCATTTTGGAAGTATCCAATAAATGCACCTCACAAACATGAGACTTGTGGTTTTGTTTCATATTTAATGACGCTTGCTACTAAAGGTCGTTGAAACAGAGGTCATTTTCAAGTTGCAGATGTAACTAATTCACTAACAGAACAGTTTTATCACCAAGGCAATATTCCGCATGGATTAATCTATATCATTATCATTTATAATCAGCCAAGCATTGGGAGTCCTTTATAATTTCTACCGGGATGTGTCTCAGTCACGCACCACACCTGGAAGACAGAAGAAAATATGCTTTTCCTAAGAACTTTGAATAGCGCAAACACAGAGAAATGGTACAAACATCGCCTGGGATCAAAATCCAGTTAGACACCATTTAAAATAATGTATGTCACAAGAGAGAAAAACCTCATCTGACGATTTAGAAGGAAAGGCTTTTTGTGAAATGGCTCAGAGAGCACAAATATATTGGATTTTAATACCAAAAGATCTTAGCAGAGCTCTTTACACGCGTACACACACACACACACCCACATAGACACACACACCCACACCCATCAGGACTTCAAAGAATGAATTGATTAGTTCAGCCATCTCCAGTCGGATTGTCTCCTTGCATACAGAGATGGGGCAACATGAAAAGCTACATCAAATGCAACAACTGCATTGCCTGTTATTTGTCAGGCACATAGTCTAGGACTGTGAACACGGATAGCCCACAGTAAACAATGGAGAAGGTAAATGGTGTGAAATCAAGATCAAAACGTCCAAAAATACTCCCGTTTCCCTCTGAGGCAGTGGGACAGACCTGATTAGAGTGCCATGCCACTCCTCTGGTGTATCTGGGTAGAGACGCAGATTAGGAAGATTACAAGGAATGAACGCCTACCTTGATTTTCAAATTAATCACTTGTGAATGAAAATTACCTCATTTGCCATTATTTCCATTCAAGTGGTTAGTGTTTTTTCTTTCTTTCTTTTAATCAGCCAATTTTACATTGGTGTTGAGATAACAGGCCCAACAATGCAAAGTCTTTATCGCCAATAAAGAGAAATTATTGTTCTATTTGCGCCAGGAACTGCCACCGGTAATGGATGCAGCCAAGCAGATTGTATTAATTTCTGATGCCGTTAATGACTACGGCTTAATCATTTTGATAATTATATGAAAATTACATGAGGCACTTCAAAATCAAAGACACCCAAGCAACAACAGCTCCTGAGGGACATAAGAGTCCAGAGTCCATCTGTTAGGCCTAAGAAGTGAAAAGCCTAGAATGCATAATCTACCTGCCTGTGGTCATGTTATGTGTGCTAACAGCCGTGATTCAATCAGCTGTAATTGCTCTCATTAGAGTGAGAACAATACTCTTAATAGACGACGCTGCCAACATTCAAGAGATTAGCATCTAGTTGTTCGTCCCTCACTACCAAAGCCCCACCTTTCATAGCTATGTACAGAGTCTTAACTGATTCACTGTATTTTCTACACTGAAAGTTCTTGACGTATAAGAAAATGTTTATTTTTTGAAGCTGATGTTTCCACGGGTTAATCTGACAATATCACGATTAACCTGTACAATCACTTTTCTATGCCTCCACCATTTCACAAAAACAAACTGATTTATTTTTGCTTGCACAGGGAAGATCTTAGGGTTTCTTTTTTTCAAGGTCTGTCAATGTACGCACCATCTGGCGGCCAGTGCCTATCTCAGGCTTTGACAGTCTTATTGCGTGAATCTGTTTGCCCAAAGCCAAGAAGCAATGGTGCCATGCCAACGCTGCAACCCTGCTAACCTTTCCCAGGTGTGGAAAAGAGAGATTTAACAGATGCATGCACACAAGGCACCCGCTTACAAAAGCACTGCCATTGACTCAAGTCGTTTTTTTATGCCTTTGAAACACCATTAGCCTTTATCAGTGTCTCACTCAATGTTTTGTATTCATGTCTTGGTATCACACTGCCCGACGACAACCAGGATGAAAGAGCCTGATGACACTTATTGCAGGACAACACACGTGGAACTGCATGTCAGCACTATTACCCTCCTGATACGCACTGTGCCCACAGTTTGTTGGACAAACACATACAATACTGTGCAAAAGCCGTAAGCACCAAAGCAAAAAAAAGCAATATTTATCTCAGCAATAAGTGTTTGGTTCCACATTTCTCCTGGATGGCCCACAAACATCACATGGATTTGCAACACCTGCACACTTTTAACATAATTAAGCACTTCTTAGCCAAATCAGGTGCCGGATGCTAACTACAGCAGATACAGTCAAATCTTGTCGTAAGGACAGGTATGGTTAAATGAACAAACTTAGATACTGGAAATCACTATTTATTGGATTAATATCATTTGTATTTATTCCAATATTAATGTTTTTCTGATCAAGTTAATAACTTTTTACCTGTAAATTGCTTTTTTGAAGGGTAATGTTCTCTGGTGCCTAAAACTTGCACAGTACTATATATCTTCACTTACTGAACAAAACCTTGTCTCTCCAAATAAGGTAACTTTAGAGAATATATATATATAGAATGTGTGTGTGTGTGTGTGACTCAAGCCGCCATGGTATTTGTGTAAAAGTCTCCAATTAGTACATCAAATTAGATCAAATCCACCTGAGACACATCTGAAAAGGAGCTTTCTTTTCTGTTTAAATTGTAAATTTTGTGAAGGATAGAGCTTTTTAAAAAAATATTTTTTATCTTCATTATTTCATATATATACATATATATATATATATATATATATATATAT
>JAILXH010180731.1:0-11961 GCA_023558415.1 Piaractus mesopotamicus | reverse complement strand
CCCAAAAAAAAAAGCACACACACACAAAGAGAAAAATCACAAGATAAATACAAACAAGTCCAATCAGGTCAGCTAGTCCAGTAGTATATGATATGAAGCACAAAACAAAAAGGACAAATAAAAATTTTCAAAAGGAATCTCAGATTATATGAAATAAAAAAGAAGAGGAGGTCAAAAAAAGGGAAACAGAAACTGTAACTGCCAATCAAACCATCATCACTCACCACTCACTTTGGGTTCTAGTTTGGGTGATTTTGCCCTCATAATTTAAATCACTGGAGAAAGTGTTTTGAAAACCAAGCAACCTAACTAAGATCCTAATATTTTAGTGGGTCTTATATTCAGAGAAATATCCTAAGGGAAGTCATAGTCGTCTCTTTAATATTAACCCTAATCCCTTCCCTATTTTCCTAATTTCCTGTCAGGTCAGTTTTTGTCAGTTGCAAATAGTAGCTATTAACCTAAGACAAAGTAATCCCCTGCACTCCTTTTTCAACAACACTGTCCACTGTATTCTCACCTCAACTTACCTGCAGGAATGGATAGAGAGAAGACGTTGGGGGAGAGGTAGATGAGCCAAGGGCAGGAATACTCCAGCAAGAAGACAAGGCCTTCCTTTGTCTCTAATGGTTGTGAGTGGCCGAAAGAATAAAATGCATCTCATTGACAATCAGTCCCACAGCTGCAGCTGAAGTAAGACAATAGCTGAGGTGCCATCAGGCAGTCAGAGAGTGAGAGAACACCCCATGTAGATCTGCTACAACCTGAATGGCTGGAGAGGCTGCTGCAATCTTCAATTTCTAACACCTGACAGAAACCCAGTGATAGACTATCACATGTATTTGCAGTCGGTAGCGTATCTCAGTCTTCCAGAAGGCCTTCTTGTTAGATTTCTGAAGTGCTAATCAAGGAGTGATTGAGCTGGGCTGTATCTACTTAGACTCCACTGAAAAAAACCCTGCTTGGATAATCTTCTTTTTGCCATTTCAAGATTTTAACCATTCAATTTCCAACCAAAACATAACAACCGAATAAGACTATTAATGCAGTTTTTGCATAGATTAGATACAACAGACGTGTTTCTTAATCCAAGACATCAGTAGGCCTAGAAAGTCTACACAATGTGTCCAGGCAGCACCTGCCCTGAAAGGTCATTCATCAAATAGGCTACTGGTTACAGGTCTCGTTTATTCCCACAGGGTGTCTGCAATGAAACACTAATGAGATTTTATCTTTTGGAAAAAATGTATCAATATAAAGCAGGAGACTTCTTCAGTCTTCATTTCATGCTATGCATGAACTTGGCTTCAGTAGACCATTCGGGTGATCAGAATTCATAGTATTTATAGTTTAATTTGGAGCCCCAGAGTGGTACTAGACTTCATAGAACAGAATTTTATTATGGCTTGTTTTAATAAAATGGGTTTAAAAGCTCTCATATATCTGTCCCTCATTCCTTTCCTCTACTTCACTGCTTCTCCGTTTTAATGCCACATTATTGATCTCACTTCACCCTAGATAAAATGTGTGGTGATAACAACATGATTCATGCATTAAAATGGCTGTATCATTCAGTAATTCCAAATTAGAGTGTATTTTCTGTTGAATCACATTGGCGTAACATTGAACAGGGACAAACGAGACATCACAACACATTAACACTGTGTAATATCTATAACTAAAAAAAAAAGGAAAAAAGCAACAAAGAACATATAGGAGCTAACTAAAATTAACAGTAGGAATGGGCATTAGAGTCAAATTTGACCCTTGAATTTGTAAAGCATTATTCAAGATATTTGAAAATCAAAAATCAAATTTACACTGTGAAAGGCAAGCCAATCAGAGAGTCTGGTGTATTTTGTTACTTAATGTGGCCAGGCACCTGCTACTTTGACAGGAAATGTCACTTGACTGACGTGCAAAATAACCAACCACTGAACCACAGACCACCATTTTAGCGCAACATGTCAGGGCGGGTGATTTTTCAAAATGGGGTTGCAACCAAAACAAACCTGTGACAAACAAATGTGCTGGTGGATATGTCACTTGTGAGGATATGTTACTTAAAAGCTGCTGAATGCTTCAAAGAAAACATCTGAATAACTTTTTAAAGGTACAGTGCTGTGAACCCTGTAAACTTCGTCAGTTCAGCGATTATGTCACTCAGTCACAGCCTTTTCCTTGGTTCCCACTGGATTAATAAAATCAATCAGAATGTAGCTGACAAAATGCTGATAGGTAAAGGAAACAAGCCTTTTTTGTATAGTTAACATAAAGTCATCAAAATTACAAACTAAGTCTTTCTCTTAGATTACAACCAAATGAGCTCTTCATCCATCATCTGTCTCTAGCTGAAGCACAAAGCGGTGCCTAAGCAAGTGACACACATATGACTGATGTAATCTGAAAAGAGGAGTCACCAGCAGAAACTGCACAGAGAGCATATAAAGGCTGAGGTAAAGCAGGAGTAGTACATTTCGTAGCATGGTGGAGACAATGACACTAATGCTTGTTCTGGACTTTTTTTTGTTATGGATTTCACTATGTAGCTTTTATTTAGCAAAGTGGAATCATGCTTTTTCAAAAAAAGTTTACATCTGATAATGTAAAGAAGAAATGCTTTGTAGTTTTTGTTTGATTCTCATTTTAAGCTTTTGAGAAGCTAACAATGGAAGATAACATATCACTGACTATATTTGTTTTGTCTGGAATGAAGGACCTGAGACCAAAATATCTATTTGTTTTTCTGTCTCTCTCTGTTTATCTCTTAATCATTCTTTTGAACCTGGTGTTGATTGTGACAATCCTCTTAGAGAAGTCTCTGCATGAGCCTATGTATCTCTTTGTATGTAATCTCTGCTTTAATGGACTCTATGGAACAACAGGATTTTATCCTAAATTTATGTATGATCTGTTATCACCTTCACCTGTGATATCATATGTTGGGTGTTTTACGCAATCGTTTGTAATTTATATATCTTTTATGTGTGAGTACACAACTTTAGTCATAATGGCTTATGACAGATATGTAGCAATATGCAGGCCTTTAGAATATCACAACATTATAGGAGCTCAGACAGTGGCAAAGGCTATTCTGTACTCATGGGCTTTTCCCTTTATGTTAGTGCTCCCAAACATTATACTTACTGGGCAACTGCCATTATGTGGATCAAATATAGACAGACTTTATTGTGATAACTGGTCCATTGTCAAGCAATCTTGTATCCCAACTACAACCATTAATGCTTATGGCTTTGTGCTTCTCTTCATATTTATGGCACATGCTTTTATTGTCATGTTTTCATATCAAAGATTAATTGTTGCTTGTAGAACTTCTAGCGATAACAAAAGAAAGTTCATGCGCACCTGTGGGCCACATTTAGTGTCTCTGTTGAACTTCTCTATAGCTGTGCTTTTTGATGTAATATTCAGTCGCTATGGAACAAAAGACTTTCCAGAGCATGTGCGGAACGCTTTCCAAGTTGAGATACTTGTTATTCCGCCTATTCTTAACCCTCTTATGTACGGCCTTAAGCTTTCAGAGGTCCGCAAAATGCTTTTTCAGAAGTGTAAAAAAAACACAAGATAAGATCAGCTTTTTGTAGATCAAAGTAACTGCTGTTATGTTTTTTGATCACATTTTTAATTCTGTTTCATCAACTGAATTAAACTGTAAGAGTTGAATGTGGGTCCATGCTCTTCACTCTCATAATAGCTGAATCATTATCCTGCAGGTTAACAGGCTAAGCAATTATTCCATGTGCTGTTTTCAATTGAGCACTTCCTTGATATTATATTTGTCACATGAAGGTATAACAGCAAACCAGACAATGAAAGCAGGAGGCAACTCACACCTCTCAAATGTGGATATAATCGTTAATCATGACATAATATTAACAGAAGAACTATTAGAATTCATTACATTTTCAACAATGAAAAAAACATAACATTTCTCTGCTTTAGCACACCTACTCAATTTTGTAATGAATTACTACATTGGGGGTTGATTACATAATGCAGATTTTCTCTTTTTCAACTATATGTTTTGGCCTTTTAAACACAAATTAAAATACATAAAAAGACATAATATGCACCTAGTATCTCTTTCACCTATATGCCAGCTTTAACTTTCACAAGCTTTTTATGCATTGGTCATTTTTCACTTTTGAAAGAGTCAAAGGTGTTAACATCCGACCATGAGCGCAGTTCTGAAAACCTTTTTGAAATTGCTCAAAATCCTTCTACATTTCTACTTTGTTATATTTGGCATTACTTAAAAAACTGCTAAACATTTGCATTTATATTTCTAACATAAAATACTAATGATAGATGCTAATTTTATGAGATGCCATCTGGCATTACCATGAAAAAACGACCATTTTTAGACCTTCATATTTAAAAACAAGTCAATGAGAGGATGTGAAATAATACAGCAGCGTACCAGTGACCCTTAGAAACAGTGTTTTCCAGTTCTGATCTTAAAGTATGCTTTCCCTGCACACCTCATCCAACTAATCAGCTATTTAAGAAGCCATTACTGGTTTGAAGTGGTTTTAGAGTAGGGAAATATTTAAATGTTTAAAGCAGGTGTACTTCAGGACCATGACTGAGAAAAGAAAAAAAATGCCCATATTCTACATTAATGTTGTTTTTTACTCAACTTATAATGTTTGTATGGTCTTATGTGCCAATAGTAGTCATCATTTATTTTTATGTTTCAGTTTTTCAACTTCTCTTTACCAGTTAGCTTAATTAACAAGTTGCTAGCCAGCTAAAATTACATAAATTTTACATCAACAAAACATTTCATATACCATGGGTATTACCCACTGAGACCAAGGTCTCATTTACAGTGGGGCCCTGAAAAGCTTACAATTATATACAAATCATACAGTGAATGGTGAAATAAAAGAAAATTTGTAACAATCCACTCCACAACTAGGGTTAGGAATTAAATGCAGGTTTATGAGACACAAGACAGAGTCAGTAGTATTTCCAGACAGGGTCAAAGCCATAAACACATAAAAAGAAATCGAACAAACCACCCAGAGGCTCAGTACTCAGGTGAGAGGCCTCTGCAGGCCCAGTAGGGAAATGGTGGCAGGGGATGTGACATACTAAACCTCCCACCATCCCAAATGGGTTGCTTCCTAGGCCAACTCCCCATGCCAGAACCAGACCCTGGGCCTGGAAGCAGCATGACCTAAAAAAAAATGCAGCCAAAAACAAAATAACAGGTCCAAAATTTCATCAGATGGTACCCGCAAGCTTTTTCTGGGCTGTACCCCTCCCCATCCACCAGATAATGCATGGGAGCTGTCCACATCCAAGGAAAGACATCTGTAAACACAGGTTTACATAAGGACACATGGAATGTGGGTGAAATATGGTAATACAGGCAGTCCTAACCTGTAAGATACAGGAGTAATTTGTCTGAGAACATTCAATGGCTCAATAAACTTAGGGCTCAATTTCTTAGATGGTAGTTTCAACCTCAGGTCAACCATAGCATTTCACCAGGATGAAATGGAACCACCTTATGTCTACAGCAGTTTGCCTGTATACTTTGTCCTTACACTTCTCCTAGTCAACAGCTAGGACTGAAAATGGTTCTCCTGCCCAAGTAAATTAAGGTGGTCTGAAAACCTAGAAGACATTGGAAGAGCTAATGAGAGTATTTTGAGCATATTCGATCCCATGGTCATTCTGTGTCCTGCTAAAATACTAATGCAAATAATGACCTATTTCCTGTTTAAGGTTCCCCAGCCCACTGGAAGCTGCCCGGGACTCTTAGCTTGAGCACACACATTACATGTCTTACAGAGTCGACACATCTTTGTCTACGGTAGCCAATCAAAATGTATTCTTTATAAGGTAGCGGTTGGATGTATACCTGAATGACCTGAGCTAAGGTAATGTGTATAAGTTCTAACCCTTTGTCTCACAATCAGGTGGGCATCCTGGAGGAGAAGGCTCATTCTCTCTCGGAGGGTAACCATTCCAATGGCTTTTCCACAGGGACACGGTTCGACACAGAATGCTTTAAAACCAGGCTCAGCATGCTTGGGGCCTCAGAAACATTTCGTAGGATGACATAATGACGTATTATTCACCAACTGGTTCTACATTTATGTCAGTACTGTGCCGCAGCATCCTGCCGCGTTATTTAAAACGCCCCAAAAATCCAATAAGTTCAGTTCACTCATACAGATGCCAATCAAATTAAAGCAGTGCACGATTTAAATCCACCATTCAATAAATGTCAAAGCTTCGATCTAACACCAACTCCCAATTTTTAAGTGGTGCAGATAACTAGGACAAAACTTGGTGAGGACTAACGCCGCCTTAACACTATGTTTCTCAATAGTGACTGACACAAGCGGATAATTGTGTTCATGTCCCCATGAACACACACTTGAATCAAACATTGGTGGATTGTGGTTTGATTACAGCCAGAATCAACCAAGGCTTGATATGCACCCCCTTGAATACTCAGTGGTATACAGTATGTTCCAGCTTGACTAGGGGGTGTGTGGCAGGGCAGGGACCCGGACCAGTGTCCCAACCTCCATGTGGAAATGATCCTGGAAATGTCTAGGTTTCTCACAGTGCCAACATACCTGCCCAGGCTTCACCCTAGCTCTCGTGGGCTCAGCTGGCCCACCTTTGTGGAGAGAGAAGAGAGAGGCTGAGTATAGAGGGAGAGGATTGAGAGGGAGAGACAGAGGGAGAAACAGGGGGGGTTATTGGGAACTCGGGTACGAGGGAGGGGTTTAGGATAAAAAACCCTTTTCTCTTTGGTGTTGGAGTGGAACACGAGAGGGAGAGAGAGGACGATTGCTCTGTCGGGGCCCCTGCTCCCAAGTATACCGCCATGTGTGCCTCTGCCAGCTTGGTGGCTTCTTTCAGTGACTCCGGTTGGTGGAACTGAACCCACACTGCTGATTCGTTTGGCAGTCAAGTGATGAACTGCTCCAGTACCACCAGGTCTAGGACGTCCTCGAGGTCATGGGCCTGATAGAAGCCATCTCCTGCAGGAGTCGCGGAGCTGCTGCACCAACACGAAGGGCTGACCGAACTCCTGCGGTGTCAGCGTCCGAAAACGCTGTCTGTGTTGTTCTGGAATCCGGCCAACCCTCTGGAGGTAGGCCTTTATCAGCTTGTCGTATTCCAGCTGTGACAGGGCAGTGAGTTGCTGGGTGGTGAGTTGGGAGGATGAGACGCTGTCAGACAGCCCAGTCGTTCTTTGGCCACCCGCAGTCCTCCGCTACTTGCTCGAAGAGCTCCATGAAGGCCTCTTGGACATCCTGGGAGTTAATTTGCGAGAGGGAGATGGTAGCTGCAGCTGGGATGATGCTACTTGGCAGTAAGCTCCGCATCAGCTTCTGATCCTCCTCTAGGCTCTTGGCCGAGGCCTAGAATCGGTCTTGGTTTTTCACTGCATCTCAAGGAGGGCTTGGTGCTGGGTCTGCTGCAGGAGGGAGAGGACTTTAACAATTTCCCCAAGTGGCAAGGTTTCCATGGAGACGTGATGTCTGCACTACCTGGGTTTCGGTACCACTGTGGTTTGGTTTGGCTCTTGGTTTGGCTCTGCATTTTCACACAATTGAATAGCTTTCTTAGCTTCTAGATAACATAAGTATTTCTTCAGTCTTCACAAAACCTTTTATTCTTCACATTCACTGTCTCTGCTGAACTTCACTATAGCTGTGCTTTCTGATTTACTGTTTGAACACTATAAAATAAAAAGCTTTTTGTAGGTCAAAGTGACTGCTAGACTGTAAGAAAAAACCTTCTGTACTATGCATTTTTGTTCATCAAGGTACAAACAACTGTGTACCTTTAATTTTTGTGCGGATTTGTCTTAGTATGTATGTATTTGTACCTTTTAATGAACTAATAAACCGAACAATTAAAGAAAAGCCTGGTGTCAAGACAAGGTGTGTGGCTTAAAAATATGGTAATGAAGATGTACCCTTGAGGGCACCATCCAGTGACAAGGGCTACCAGTGACAGTTTAGCACTTTTTTCTGAAAATGTGAATATTAATTTGTGTATTATTATTTGTTTCATTCCATTTCACTAACCAAATTAAATCATTTTCAATACATTGTTTTCACTTTCCATATGTTGTGAGCACTTCCCTGATATTATATATTTGGCCACATTATAGAACCTAGGGAATGTATTAGAAGCTACATAAAGGTTTAAGTTCATGTTTTGCCAAATTTGTCTAAATTAGTTTCTGAGAAAAGGTAATTCATATTTTTATCATAAAATACAAATGAAATCTGTCCAAAGTTGACCATCAACAAAACAGTTCAACAACAGGATGTGATTTCATACAACAGTAAGTTGCCAGTTATGGATGTCATATAATATGATCACAAGAACAATATGAAAATTAAATTGTATCTGAAATTCTGAATTTTTATTAGAAGTGTCGTAGTAAACTTCGGTGGTATGAAGACCTGTTTTGTATAGGTGGCCAATTCTGTGTCTTTTAAATTTGACTGACAACTGTCTATGATATACAGTACTGTGGTAAAAGAAACTACTCTTTGTTTATTTCAGTGGCCACCAACCCTAATCCCGGAGATCCACCTTCCTGCAGACCTTAGATCCAACCTTAATCGACCCCACCTGATCCATCTAATTATTGTCTTCGATAGTCCTTGATTAAGTCATTAGGCAATTAAGTACAAGTAATTAATTTCTTAGGAGATGTTTTTAACGAGATTGGATATAAGACAAATCACTTGCATAGGTAAGGAGAAAGTCAAAGGACAATAAATGAAAATAGAGAAGATACAGAGAAAATGAAAGAAAATGGAACTCCTAACAACCTGGTAGACCACCAAAACTGTCATCATCAGATAAACAGTACTTAAAGCTTTCATCTAAGAAAAGATAACTCAACATTATGGGTCTGAAGGGATGTGTAACTGTTAAGAAGATGTTACTGATGATGGTGTTCTCAGAACAATGAACTGACCACTCCAGAGTCCAGACCTCAACATAAATTAAAGTGTTTGTGATTATTTAGCTCATGAGATGGAGAAAATACAACTAACTTCTAAGACTGAACTTCAGACGTATTAACCAGAAACATGGAAAATATCCCTGCATATTTCTTTGAAAAACTGAAAGCAAGCTGTTTTGAAGGCAAAGGGTAGACTGAATAAATACTGAGAAAACTGATGTTATATTGTTGAGACTTCAATGTAATTTTCAATAAAATATGCGTTCTATTTTTTCCTGATGCTGAAAATTGATAATAGCTATTTTGACTCCTAATTAAACAAATTAAGGGTAGTGTGTGACCTCTGCAGAGTACCATATGATGTATGATCTCTTTCTCTGCGTTCTGGATTTGTTTCTCAATTCATAATGTACATGTATACAAACCTTTTTTATAGTTTAAATTGCCACAGATGTGTTCTACATTTTTATTATCCACAATTTCTTATTTTTGACTTATTTCCTATATTATGTATACAAGAATAGAAAAAAAGTGTCCAGAGGTGAAACAGATCTGTTTTGGGACAGGTAGGGCATTTTTAATATATGGGTCATTTTTGGCTCACATCCAGTTTGCCACTGTCAATACTAGACAACACTGCTTGTATCTCTTCCAGAAGTGGCCCAAATCTGCTTTGAGATACATAGACCAAATAAGCATTTTTAATGAGGGCCACTTTTGGCTTGCAGTACAATATATTTGCCAGAAGTGGTCCACATCCACATGCTATTTGGGTCACTGGTGTACAATAGCTAAATGCAGATTTATCTGGCTTAGTAAAAGTTCAGGGGGGTCTGAAGTGTAAAATCTTGCGAGGGTTTTGTTGAGTCCATTATTCACAGTGGGCATGGGTGTGATATTTGGTGGCATCTGGCTGATGAAAGCCTGATGAATGAGAAGTAGTCACGGTGTTTCCCTTTGCACAGATAGAAAGGACCATCTAAATTATATAATGCACAATGGCGAGTATTGTGTGAGTCTTCAGTGATGAATTGGAAAGCAGAGTGGTGCAAACAATACGGTGCCCTTAAAGTGCTAGCAAAAGCATTTCTATACAGTGCTGTCATTAGAAAACAGCATAAACATATTTTGTCTGCCTTTAAAAGAAATTTACGAAATTTTTACTACAAATCGAAAATAAAACTGGACGCTAAATTGATACCATTGGTCATGGTAGAAATTCAGATTTACATGTTTAGTAGCATGATGGTCAAAGCCATTGTTACATAATCTTTTCAGAAGCAGAGAGTGATCTTTAAGTGAACTTTATTGAAAGCTTTTACTAAATCAGTAAAGATGGCAGCATGTTATTGTTTGTTTGAAAAGTTTATGCCCATTTTGAATTTGATGTCAGCAACACATTTGAAAAAGTTGGGACAGGAGCAACAAAAGACTGGTAAAGTTGTGTAATGCTAAAAAACACCTGGTGGAACATCTCACAACTAATTAGGTTAAGTAGCAACAGATCAGTAACATTACTGAGTATGAAAAGAGCATCCCAGAGTCCTTCAGAAGTAAAGATGGGGAGGGGTTAACCACTCTGTGAAAGACTGTATGGGAAAATAGTGCAACAATTCAAGAATAACATTTCTAAAGGTAAAATAGCAAAGAACTTCGAGATTTCATCATCTACAGCAGGGTTTCTTAACCTGTGGCCTTCAGACCACAAGTGGGCCATGAAGTACGCTCTAGTGGTCCGTGGGCCTGTACTCAGTGGGAGGCAGTTGTTCTTACTGGGCCAGTAACGTCACTTTAACGTATAAAAGTCAAAAAAGATTACCTTAATAATTAAAAGTCTAAGAAATAAACATTTTTAAATTATACCCAATTAATATAAATATTACTACAGACATACAAATAAAAACACAGCAGAAGCAGGTTATACATCATTGTTTGAGACAATGCAGCTGAACACTACATACAGGATTTGAAGCAACATATGTATCCAGATGACATCTTTCTCAGGGAAGGCCTTGATTATTTCTGTAAGAAAATGCCAAACCAAATTCTGCACGTACTACTACAGCATGGCTGTATATTAAAAGAGTCTAGGTGCTAAACTGGCCTTCCTGCAGTCCAGACTCATCACCCACTGATAACATCTGGTACATTATGAAAAGAAAAATACAACTAAGTAGACCCCAAACTGTGAAGGAGCTGAAATCCTACAATGAACAAGAATGGAAAAAAATATTATTTTCATAATTACACCAAACGTGCCAACTATTTCGAATCATGTTGCTGGCATCAAATTCAAAATGGGCATACATTAAAAAAAACCCACAAATTTTCTGTTTCAACATTTGATATGTTGTCTTTGTACTATTATTAATTAAATATCAGGTTTAAATAATCCGCACGTCATTGGATTTTGTTTTATTTACATTTAGTGCATAAGGGACTGAACCAAAACAATCTTCTCTGTTTAGCCTCAATTACAGGCCTAAATGTTAGTACAGACATTTCAGAAAGTAGTTTCAGACATCCCTCCTATTCTTACACAAATCTACGCCTATGAGTGATGTAACCTTAGGACTAAGCTGAAGAGACAGAGAGCATATAAAAGCCAAGGTGGTTTAGAACAAAGTAGGATTAGAACATTTACAGGCATGGTAACACTTTTACTACTTACTGCCCGCTCTGGACTTTTTTATGCATTTCACAACGTGGCTGATTAGTTAGCAAACAGTAAATCAGTTAACCTGTATGCTTATATGGAGTCTCTTAAAATCCTCTTCTGTCTTCCGAAGTTCATCTAAACTTTTCAAAACACTTTGAATTTTTTATCTATTCTGATAATGGACAGAAGAAATGGTTTGTAGTTTTTGTTTAATTTTCATTTTATGCTTTTGTGAACCTTCACTTTTCTTAAAATGGAAGACAACACATCACTTACTCCTGTATTTGTTTTGTCTGGAATGAAGCATTTGACACCAAAA
>JAILXH010180705.1:5035-21096 GCA_023558415.1 Piaractus mesopotamicus | reverse complement strand
TCCACACACACACACACACACACACACACACACACACACACACACACACACAGGATAAACAGATTAGAAAGAGACAGAGAGAGAGAGAGGCAGGAAGAGAGAGAGAGAGAGAGAGAGAGAGAGAGGCAGGAAGAGAGAGAGAGAGAGAGGTGAGAGAGGCAGGACAAGAGAGAGAGGAGAGAGGAAGGAGAGAGAGAGCGAAAGCAAGGCGGTTGGAGACAGCGAGGGAGAGAGAGGAGGTAGAGCGAGAGCGAGGCAGGTGGGTGAGTGGTAAGAGAGAGAAGGGGAGATAGAGAGAGAGGGCAAAAGAGAAAAAAGCATAAGAGAAGAAAAGAGAGTGGGAGAGAAAAGAAGGGAAAAAAGAAAGCAAAATAGAAGGTGAGAAGCAAGACAGAGAGAGAGAGATAGGAGAGAAGCAAGGAGAGACAAAAAGGGAATGATAGAAGAGAAAAAGAGACAGAAAGGGGACAGAAAGATAGAAGCGGAGAAGCAAGAGGGAGAGAGAAAATATAGACAGTTCAATAAGAGAGAAGCAAATGATAGTAGGAGAGAGAAAAGTGAGAGAGAGAAAAAGAGTGAGACAGAAGAAGAGAAGCAGGTGCAAGAGATGATAGAAGAGAACTATGAAGAAGAGAAAGAAAGGAAAGTGATAGAAGGAGAGAAGCAAAAGAGAGAGAAGAGAGAAAAGAAAGAAAATGTGAGAGAGCAATATAAGGAGAGAAGCGAGAGAGATGAAGAAGAGAAGCAAGAAGGAGAGAGAGAAAAAGGAGAGATATAGAAAAGATAGAAGCACGAGAGACTAGAAAAAAGGGAGA
The DNA here is from genome assembly GCA_023558415.1 of Piaractus mesopotamicus. NCBI lineage: Eukaryota > Metazoa > Chordata > Actinopteri > Characiformes > Serrasalmidae > Piaractus > Piaractus mesopotamicus. The sequence goes on along the minus strand of JAILXH010180705.1, from coordinate 20,281 downwards.
GAGAAAAAAGAGAGTAATAGAAGGAGCGGATTGAGAGGTAAACAGGAGAGCGGCAACAGAGAGAGAAGGAAAAAAGAAAGAGAAAAACGGAAAGAGATAAAAGAAAACCAAGAAGGGAGATAGAAGGAGAGAAATTGGGAGGGATAGAAGAAACGAGAGAGATAGAAAGAGAGAGATGAGAGAGCGATTGCAGGAGAGAAGGGAGGAGGGATAGATAAGCAGATGAAGGAGAGGAATGTTAGGAGTGACACAGTTGGCGATGTTCTGGAGAGAAAGAGTGAATGAGAGGGAGAGATGAAAACATGCAGGCGAGAGACGATGCAGCGTGGAAAATGTGACGAGATCGAGAGAGTAAAGAGAGTGAGGTGTGAAGAGAATGAGAGAGATGACAAAAAAAAGGAGGGATACAAAAGACAGAAGAAAAAGTAAGAGTGGAAAAAACAAGGTTCTTTCTGAGAGGGATGGCAGATGATTTTGGACAGTGCTGGCAACCTTTTATTAACTATTTTAAACACCTGACAGACTGAAATGGTGACTGAGGATCCTTCACATAAAACGTATTACTGTTATCATTATTATTATTTTGTAGAGGAATGATGGAGTTTTGTGGATGAATATGGGGTGAGGGGTGTTAGGGTTGGTTGGAGGGTTTGGGAGTTTTTTTGACTTACAGTAGGAGTGGGTGGTGGGGGACGGCTCGAAGACATATTAATTCTGCCTTTGGTGTTTTTCCTGATGGCATTGTTGGAAATAAAGCGGAAAAATGTGAATCCTGGTGTGAATGAATCCTGGTGTGATTGCTCTGTTAATACGCTTTGTTAGAGCAAGAGAGAGCGCTGCCATCTGAACTCTGTTGCGCACCAAATATGTTTTTATCCATGCAGGCAATACGCTACAAAATGAACCAAACACCGCAGAGCGGTCCTGGGTATGTACGAAAATGCCCGTTTGCTTCCAAATGAACAGTTTGGAGCAGTTTGCTTCAAGTATGAATGCAATACGGATCAAAGACTTCCAAACAGACCAGAGACAATATGAATTGTCTCCTCTCTGCAGAACGTCTTTGGTACATGGAAAAGACACATGTCTGATGATGTTTTGACTCATGCATATGTTTTATTGTCTCTTCATAAGCTCTGAATCAGTAATTATAGAATCGATAGCTTCAGTTATAAAATGAGGCTGATGCACATTTGAAATTATTATAAAATACTCAATATACACATTTGACTGCACACAAATAATATTATGTATTAAGGCACCAAGGTTTCTCTGTTTTGTAAAGGCAATAAGCCACTCGAGGCTGCGTTACAGGAATTACATCGAGCAAGACCACAGTAACACAGGGAGTCTTGAGGCTCACAAAAAATTAGAAGACAGATTAAACAAGACATAAATAAAACCAACAAGCCCAGACAGAGCAGAGAACGGCATGATTCAGAAAGTTTAATGGACATTATCACAGTCATTGTATGTCATAAAATCTGTCCAGTCTGTTGTGACCTTTTACTCGTCTACCTTTTGTTTACATCTTTTGGTTCGATGTCGAATATACATCAGTGTGAGCGCTAAGCACACCAGAGCTAAAATGCATCAACGTATCATCTTCTGCTTTGGTCCAGACTAAAGGAACCGAACTACAAGTAAAAACGCACCCTTAAGCCTTTTTCCACACTGAGTGACGTCACAGAGTAGACTACTGCTCTCTCTATATCTCTCTCTCCCACTCTCTGTCATCTTCTCTCTGCCTCTCTCTCTCATCTTCTCTTGCTGCTTCTGTCTTTTGTCTCTCTCTCTCACTGTCTCTCTCGTCCTCTTCTCTCTCCCTTTCTGTCTCTCTCTCTCTCTCTCTCTCTCTCTCTCTCTCTCTCTCTCTCTCGTTCCTCCAGACACACATGCAGAGCAGAAATTTGTCACGTCCTCTCCTCTGGCTAAACACATGACTTTAAGATGCGACTTGGTTTGTATTACACTCCTTTTATGTTTTCACGCATTAACAGGAACGTACTCACACACACACACACACACACACACACACACACACACACACACACTCGCACACACACACACTGGTTCCCGTCTGATCCAGGTGAGTGTTCTATATACGCTTGTTAGAATTAATTAGCTGTGCTCAGAATGGAATACACTCTGTCTGTAAGCTCCTTATCAGTGCATGAGAATTACTCGACACACACTCGCACGCACACACACACAGTCACAGAGTGCTGTTTAAGTGGGGCTTCACGCTGTGCGTGAGGTTTGAGGACTGAGGCGCCTTATTTCCATTGTTTTCAAAGAGAGAGACATGTTTTGTGTACGGTGTTTAGCTCGAAGTTCAACTCGAAATTCTCAAGGCCTGACCAATCAGATCAAAGGGCCTTCGGTGACATTTGCAATAGGAAGGGTGAACTGACCGTTTGCAGAATTGATCACAATTCAGGTTTGGTACACTCTTAAAAGAGATGGTTCTTCAAGGGTTTTTTAGTATAGACAGTGGTTCTGTATAGAACCATGAACTCTTTCATAATGCAACAAACCCTTTAATCATGCACAGGGTTTTATGAATGTTCATGGTTCTATATTTACTAAAGAACCTGTGAAGAACCATCTTTTTTTTTTTTTTACGAAGAATCCTCACTGAAGGCTTCCTGAGGTGTATGAACACTACGCCAAGCATCATTCACATACAGGCAGAAACGAGATTCATATGACCAGATAACATGTTTCCAGTCATGAACAGCCTGATTTTTGTGTCTCTTTGCCCACTGTAACCAGGCAATTTTGTGAGCAGAAGTGAGCAAAGGCCTCTTGCCTGCCACTCTGCTCCATATGTTCATGGTATGCAGTTCCCTGTGGAGTGTTCTTTCAGAAATTGGTTGTGAAGGATCTGCGTTGACTTCTAGAAGCAATTCTTGCCTGGAAGCAAAGCGATTTTTATTCATAAGCTGTGAAACACATTAGCGTCAGATCATTCTCGTGCAATGCCATCTGCAGGAGCCTGAAGTTACTTATCCTGTTCTTATGTTGATGTACGGAGCACAGCAGAGTAGTAGTAGAGCACTGAACCTGTTAACTAAGAGTAGTTCAGGTGCTGGAGCTAAACAGTCTATTATTGTATGTTACATGACCTTGACTAAAGAGTCTCAATGAAACCCACTTTGTCATGTGAATTTTGTATTCACAATTGCAGAGGCAGTTTACGTGTGTCTGAACAGCCAGGAAAGCAAGCTACTAGCCTTTCAGCTAACTGAAATGAAAACACTAACATTAACTTCATGAGAAACAGTAGAAAAACATTATTACATTTAACTCATTTTTGCTAGTAGCACCACATTTGGTAGTTAATAGTAGTGGCTGAACTTTCTTCCTGTAAATATTGAAATGATAGCTTGCTGACACAACTGACTGGTGTGTTGTGATGCTGTTGTCGCTCAGGAAGATGCACAGCCAGAATCAGCAATTAAAAAAAAGGAAAAAATAGATAAATAAAACTCACACCGGTGGCAGCCCAAATTGCTTCACTGACAAATGATAAACTGTTCCAGTAATAGAAGAAATTTGTTTGATTTTCTTCTATTATAGTTACTGTTCTGCAACAGTAATATAAGAGAAAACAAATAAGTAAATAAATAAATAAGTGAAAGTTAAGAGTATCAATCTGAAGCAATAACATGGATCAAATTAAAAAGAAAAAAAAAGGAGGGCAGAATTTAATTAAAAGCTACATTAAAGGGATATGTTTTCAAATGTTTCTTATAAATGAGCTTGGCTGTCTAATTAAAAGGTGGAATTGAATTCTACACTTTAGAAGCATAATAACAGAAAAAGCCTCTCTATGTTTTGTATTTTATAGAAGGCCGGTATTTGCAGAAGGCCAGTATCTGCAGATTTAAGATTATGTGCTGGAACATAAACAGACAGATCATTTTGTTAGGTATGCAGGTGCTAGACCACTTGAAGCTTTAAAAAATTAACAGAACTCCTAAATCTATCCTAAAAGATACAAGTAGCCTTCATTTAAAATGAGATTGATATAAGCTCTCTTTTTTGTTTTTGTTAGGATCTGTGCTGCTACAGTTTGTACGAGTTGTAGAGGATGTATTGTTTTCTAAGGAAGTCCAGCAAGAGGAGCATTACAGTTATCAACTCTGCTTGTAACAAATGCATGAACAAGATTCTCTGTGTCAGTTTGAGATAGAAAAGGCCAAACTTTACACCCAGGTTTGATACTTCAGGTTTGGTATATGAAGCAAAGGGATCTAGTTTCTCATAAGGCAGTTCTCTGATTTGTAGTACCAAGAATCAGTGTTTCAGTTTTTCTTAATTTAGTCAAAGGACAGTTTGGTATCCACAGAGAAATATCTGACACACAACTGGTCTTAGTTTCAGAAGGAACGGAAATGTATAATGGTGTGACATCAGCACAGCAAGACAATACTTAGAGATAACATGTCCAACGAGAAAAGCAAAGGCCCTAAAATTTAACCTTGTGGTACTCCACAAGAAATGTTACAATTTACTATGGAATTACAACCCTCCCTAACTGGGTATTTTCCCTACATCATTTCAAGGCCACAGCAGTAAAAACCTAAGAGAACAGCACCTGACAGCACCCTCTAAGAGAGCACTCGTGTACTGTCCACTGCATCAGGGCCATTATGAATCCACTATAGATAAGTGTCCAAGGGCATAGAGGCATATCCTGAGTAGTAGACATGTATTGATAAGACCGCTCATGTGAACACACATGCACTAACATTCTGCTGACGTTTATTACCCCCATACTATGATATTGATCTGACATTAGGAGAAGTCCAAAGTTGTTCATGAGGGGTTAGAGGTACAGCAGTAGAGTGTATAGCCACTCTTAGATAGGCTGTACTGCATGAGACTCTAATAAAGTAAAGTAAAACATTAAGTCAGACTGCATTTCAGAAATGCGCCAGATCGACTATGCCAAGTTTTTGGCTACATCCCATCTGGACCATGTTTTGATGAAATAGCAACTGCGTACCAGGCCACAAAGTTAGAAATGCACCAGCTCACAAATAAGTCCTCATTTTAACCTTCTTGTGTACATTAGCAAGTATTAGCAGCAGGGATGCATATTTGGTGTGACAAGCGTGTTTCGGGGGGGGGGGGTCAATGTCAGGAGGCTATAGCTTACTGCAAGTCAAACATAAACTGGGTAAAGATAGTATGCCTAAAATCTGATCATATTGATGTCTCACATTATATATATTAATATTAAAAAATACACAACACAATCAAATAATAGGAATATTGTAGAAATTTACTATATGGATTAAATTTTGTTGCCTATTACAATGGCAGTTTTTATTTCCATGTGTTATTAAAACTGTTAGTCTGATCTATATTATAAATATTATAGCAAAGCGCCCCAATAATGATAACCATGATGACAAATAAGAAGAAACTGTTGAACTATTGAAACTGTTATGGCATAAGTCAACAAATGATTGACAACCATCAAAATAACTTCAAAAAGTGGAGAGGCCATGTACCCTCCGTTCCTCTTCTGAATTTGCACCAGTGGTCAGCAGTCCTGTGCACAGACAATTTGGAGGGCAAGGGCTCGAGGGGAAAAATGGGCAACCTGAAGATAAATTGAATTAATAAAATATTATTTAATTCACAGCATACCCCATACACTCTTATCATGAAAGACATGTCCCAGGGGACTAATGTGTCAGGAATGAAAATGTATAATTGCATGTCATCAACATAGCTATGAAAGTTGATATGTTTCCTCATGATATTACCTAGAAATGACATGTACAAACAGAAAAGCAAAGGCCCTAAAATGAAACCTTATGGGACTCTGCAAGAAATGTTACAATTTTTTGATGCACAGTGCACCTTACATTTTCCCACCGTCAGAAACCCTCCTTAACTGTGTATTTTCCCTACATCAGATCAAGGCCACAGTATAGAAGTGAACAGCAGTAAAAACCTCTTAGAGATCAAAGAGTTTTTCCCACAGCAGCCAAAAATATTACACTACTATCCTAACGTGGGTTTGAACGCTGCTCTCTAATGTAGAAGCAGGGCTGTACAATGCAATCATATTTTCACATGTGCTACGAGAAATTAATCCTGTGTGAACACAAAAAGATCACAGGCGCACATTCATTCAATGATATTTTGTCAAGTTCAAGTGCTCATGGAAGACTTCATGGAAGTCTGTTATTTATAGTCAGTTATTCCTGAGCTGTTCTAACTACATTGGCATGTGTAATATCAAACATTTCCCTGTTGCCCAAGGTTAAGGTTCAGTGTTTATGGTAGGTGTAATCCATCAGGTAATATGAACTCTAGAAGACAAATCCAGATGTTGGTAAACAAAGGGCTTCACAATGTACAAAAAGCCCAAAAGTTGTTTAGTTTGAGGTTGTAATGTCATATGTAATGGCAGCAATCTTTAGCCTGTATATTATCTTTGGCCTTTTTTAAATAAAGGAAGCTGATTCAATTAAAAATCACATATTAAATAACACTGAGCCTTACCTTTAAATAATAAACTGTTTCCTTCCCATTTTAAAATGTATGATTCCAACCATATGTGCATTACTGCAGGTGTGGATTTCCTTGCGTGCAAAGATGCATAAAAAAACGCTGTTTGAGTGCTAATAGCGCCTCCTCACAAAATGAACGTTAGAATTCACACTTTTTTTATGCTTCTGTTTTTCCCCGGTTAAAATCATAATTTTTCTGTTCATAAAGATTTATGCTTAGAAGCATTTTCCGTAGTTTTATCACTGTACTAAAAAAATTTGTTTGTGCTACAGCACTTGCAACTTCTACAGCACCAGTGCTACATGCTCAAAATGTTTACATACAGCCAAGCTAGATGGCTGGAAAGTTAGTCACTATCTATAATTACTGCAAACCAGAGAATTCTACTGAAATTTCTGTTTTTTATATAATAACAAAAATAATGTTTAGTAAGTTATTAGCACCCCTTACTGCTGTTGTTCATAATAACCACATTATGAAATACGACACTTTCTTAAAGGGATAAGTAGACAGCGCTAGGTACAGGTATGAAAGAGGTCTAATGCATCTTGAAGAGGCTTTGTGATTCGATCACTCTGACCACCATCCATTTTGTTCAACCATCTCCCGCTAGCTGTGCACATGTAGCTTGACTTAACCAAAGTCATTTTAGGAAAGTCTGTCCACTCAACGGCCGTCTTTGGAACGCCCCAGACAGTTATTTCCAGTTATGCAAGACCAGTATCTTATCTATTTGATTGGGAAGAGACCTATAAAACTGAAACTAAAAGCCATATAAATATATTTGGAGTCACTGATGAAATCTAACAAAACCAGTATAAATAATTTGTACCATTTGGCTTAAATAACAAATAAAAAACACATGATTTTTACTTTGCTCTGGCATCTGCACATCTATATACCTCCAAAATGAGAGGGAACTTTCCCCCTAGCTGCTTAACTAGTAAGCCAGTTGACTCTTTTTATAGAAGAGCAAGACTTTCCCTGTAAACAGATGCCATGTTGAGCATTACAAGCTTTCCCATTCATTTTCCAACCAGTGACCGTTCTCCTCCTTTATAATTTCTCTAGCGTGACACAAGCAGGTTCTGCACCTTGTATAAACAATCGGATTGGTTGGCGCTCATTTGCATGACGTTCATCCGGCAGGAGAGAGGAAAGGCAGCAGGGTGTGCATCAGCGGATGCTGTGCTGGTCATATGTGCATATCTGTGTTGTCGATTCCCATCACAGTTATGCTATGTTCTCTTTCAGTAAATGATCCAAGTAAATCAAATAAAAAAAAATTGTATTAAACATGATATCAGTGACCAACTTTACCCTATTCTGGATGTTTCTTAAGGAGCCAAAGTGGCTAGAAATATTCAATCATCAATATGTTAGAGGAGTAGAGTACGTTTGCGCTAGTGTAAGAGGTTTATTGGTTGGGAACAATAGCAAAAGATTTAATTATGATTCATTTCATTCAGTTCTGCATGTGAGCATCTGTCTCCGCCATCAAGCTGAGGCCTGCAATTAGCATTAGCAGGAGCCGCTATTGATGCTACACGTTCCCCGGTTCATTTTAATTTAAAATGTCAGATTAAACTTTTGGCTCTGTCGAGCATATGCGCTAAATCTTTACATCTTTTCTGCGAATAAAGTGCTGTAGATTGCAGCAGATCCATTAGCGAATCAGATATTGTGATTGAATAGGTTGATTTTTTTTTTCCCTCCAGCCATCAGAATTACTTAGTTTGATTAAATCACTCTGATGATTCAGTATTTTTTTCACGATCTCCCATCACATCAGTTATTTTTTTTTTTTTGGTTCAAGTTCAGCGGTTCAAATGTCATTTTGGATCCATCAATGAATTAAGCACAGTGGTGGCTCAGTAGGAGGGGCTTATGCTAATTAGCCATATGTCAAGCCTGTCTGTTAAGGGCCTATATTTGGCATTGCCAACTAAACCCTTTTCCTGGGCTTAACTTTAAACGTCACCTTGAACTGAGCCCAGAGGTAATCCAAAAGAAAATACGAGCGCTGTAATTATAGCTGTGGATAAGCGTCTGCCTGCTCAGCTCAACATTCGCTGCGTCACTGTGAGATACAAAAGGAGATCATTCAAACTGACCAGTCATTTGTACTGTAATTCATGTGGCCCAGCTGTGGTAATGGAACCTCATGTTGTGAAGTATAAGCTGTCAGCACTTTTAATCGGGGGGCTACTTCAGTTAGCCTCGAGAAATAAAGAAACTGCGGCGGTCACTTGAATTCGCCTCTTGTCTTTTTTGGTTAAAATAAAATTGCATGGACATTAGAGATTATAGCTGTTTCTTAGCACTATTACTTATTTGAAATAATTGAATCAAAGCATAACATAAACAGCCCCATATCCTACGTTTCCCTGGGGGCCACTTATGACATTTGTGTGCATTTTGTGCTCGAAAACCACTCATTATTAATTTTTATACAACCTCTCTTTATCCCTTAGAATTAAACAGGCTGTTTCCATGCCGTTAAGACTCATATGTAAATTACCTCTGTTCTGATTGGCTGACTCCTTCAACCAACTTCAGCATGAATGGGCTGAGCTAAACTGCTGTAGGTTGAATTGGGGTTTATATGTAAAAGTGTTGTTTTTGTGTGACATCACAAAAACATTTCATTCAAAATGGGCTGTTTTGGCAGCTTCCACATGCACTGTAAAGACTGTGGAAGAGTACAGAGACAAGCTTGAGACGGCGTTAGGGACTTGTAGCTTGCTAATGTAAACATGCAGGCAAAATTAAAAAGTTTTCACTTTTGTTTTGCTATACTATTATTGCTGTCAAGTCTCAAAGTTTACACAGTTTTTATCTTTGCTGCAGTCTTACGGCCATGAATGTATCTCTCACAAGTTTGACATTTTCAACATAAAATTAATTTCACAAAATTCTGGTGCGGTATGTACTGCCATGGCAGTAACAGCCCACACTGGAATATGTATTTAGATTAGCATTACTGATCAATACAGCCAACTCACATTAAACATCAGATTTTGTACAATGACATTTAAAAAGCTACCAAAACATATGCAGAGTTGAAAATACATTTTGGACTTTTAACTGACCTGGATGTTGGACTAAATCTTTTTGCTCTGAATGACGCTATACCTTAAGTTTATGTTTTTTAAACTTTTGTAATGTTTATTTTATTAAAATTAAACATTCCATTTTGTCACTAACAATCATAACACTACTAAAACTTTACCAAATTGTACAAACATAAAATCATAATACTTTTCAAAACACAAAAAAAGTTTACTTAATTGCAGAAAATATGTGTTTCGGTAGTGACAATTCTTATTGTTACTGATTTTTAGACTTTGGGACACCTTTATTTCAAAAAAATGAAATCTAACTGCTCACCATGTGGTCATGAGGGACAGGGATGCAGTCTCACTTCCTGCTCTAAAATGCAGGGGTGTGGCTAAAATAATCTCATGCCATTATATATCATTTTTACAACCCAACAGTTTAGGGGTTAGGATTTGGGACAGCCACCTTCCAACAGAAGGTACCCTAAAAATGAAGATTTTGTATGTACTTACATTACTTAGTCAATGTCACAACATAATCTTTGTAAATTTCTAAGATCTGAATACTTCATTTTGTAAATACTTTTTTTTTTATTGTGGAACTACAGTTTATAATAATTTGGTTGAATGTTTCAGTCCAGATTTACAGTTTGCACATCTTATCGGCTTGGGTCATGGAATTGGTCCACCATGGATCCGAGATACCCTTTCACGCAAGTGATATACTAGTAATTTAAATAACCTGGAAACCTTTCGGGACTGGTAGCGCTTAGGTTAATTTTCTGCACGTTGGTGTTTACAGAGAGGGAGCGAAACAATGTTGTATTGTTTACTGTTGTTGTTTTGCCCAAATATTTGTAAAAATTACAAAAATGGCAACAAAAAGCGTATTGCAAAAAGATCAACTTCATTTCCATGTATGCACTTTATTGTCTGGAGAGTAAACAGTGCATTTTAAACAGCGTTTACATTTTACATCAACCTCTCAAAAAGTGAGGAAATTGAGTTTTTCCACAAGATGGGCCCTTTAGCATAAAATTCTTCATTTGATTTAATTATGTGGTTTCCAATCTCATTGCTGGAGTCCTTATACTTTTTTCTGCACTAGCACACCTGATCCAACTCAACAGCTAATTATTAAGCTCTTCGTGAGCTGAATCTGATGCGTTAGAGCAGGGAAAACTCAAAATGGATTGGGATTTGTGAGCTAATTTCAAATGGAAATGACAAAAACACAATTACTTTGAGGTAAAGTAAATTAATATATGTTATGGGAGCTCATCTCAAGAGTCATCTTATGTGAGTGCCAATCCCAATGTCAGAGCCACAGGCCCTGTTTCAGTCAGCCCTCTAAAGCCTTCACTCTCACCGCTCCTCCTCCATTAGCGCATTGGCGAGTTCTGCAGCTTGCTGGAGCGTTCTGCGCCATGTTGGAGCGTTCTGCGCCACATTGGAGTGCATCCAGAAACAGTTAGCAGTGAGTGGATCATAAAACCCTCCAGAAGGCCTGCTTGTGAAATTCCACTTCCACTTTGGTGTCTCACGGTCCTTTGAGACGCAACAGAAGAACAGCAAAAAGGTTAATGTTTGCTGTTTCCAACCACCTAATTATATAATGGGATGATAGCATACTCATTGTGTGTTGGCATCTGTGGAAGAAAATGTCAGTTTCTATGAAAACATATACTGCCTCTTCATGACATGGCAGTGTATATATAGACAGTTGCTGCTGTGATTAAATTAGTAAAAACAGCTGGAGCATTAATGGGAAAACATACTGAAGTTCAGGTCTGCCACTAATCACTGTTGTTATAGCGGATGGACACTTAATTTAACATGAACCGGAGATCATAACGCATTTTACTAGAATGCTGTGATGTATTTCTGAGTGAAAAATGGTATCAGGAAGGGTCTCTAATGTAGCTGAATGCTTCTATTAATGACAAGCTTAAGGTGAAGATCAGAATTGTTCAGGCTGTGGTTCTTCATGGATGTGAAAGCTGAACAATAAAAAAAATCAGGACAGGAAAAATACTGATGCCTTTAAACTTTGGTGCTGGCGAAGACTTTTGAGAGTACCTTGGACAGCAAAGAAAACAAATAGTTTCTTGACCAAAACAAGCCTCATCTCTCACTCAAAGCCCAGAAAACTGAAGCTCCCTTATTTTTGGAACATATTCTGAGGAGAACCAATGATTTGGAAAAGATAATTATGCTTGGAACAGTTGAAGGTGTAAAGAGGAAGAGGATGGCCAGCAACAAGATGGATGGATGCAATCAGAGATATCATGAACGAGCCATTAAGAATCTTAAAGACCCCAAACAGAAGACAGAACAATCTGGAGAAACACTATCCATATGGTCGCCAGCCATTGAAACCGACTTCAAAGCACTAAATAAATATATTTTTACTGCACAGTGCGCAGTGATATAATCAAAACTCAGGAGACAGGCCTTTTAGAGCCGGGCAACGACATTTTGATGGAGGATTACAGGAAAACTCTGTCCTTTAAAGAAGCACAAATTTTTTGAAAGTTGGGATTTTGAGACCTCTCTGGTGGAAATGTGTAATTGCATGCATGTGGAAGAACATTTCGCAATGTTGGTTGTGCTTCAGACCACCAAGAGTGAATGAATCTCATGATGGCAAGCTTGTTAAAAGAGTATTAAAAGAGAACTTCTTTTAGAAGTAACATGGAAAAAAGGTCCCAATTGATTTCAGGTTGACTTTAATGATACGGTATGGGTACAGCCGGCCAACATTTCTCTTTCATCAAAATTTTATTTATTATATTGACTTTATTTTTTTAATTTAAAGTCATAATTTTGAATTTGCCATCGGGAGCTTGTTTAAAAAGAATTAAAAAGGCCAATGGTTTACCTCAGTCTCTCTCTCTTGCTGTTTTCTTCTCTCTCTCTTTCTCTCTCTCTCTCTCTCTTTCTCTCACTCTCTCTATCTCTCTCTCTCTCTCTCTCTCTGCCAACAGCCAATCAGAGAAAGCCTTTTACAGAGCAAAATTTGTCTACAGTTAAATCTAATTGGTAGGCTGACTGTCATATTGGATAATAACAGAGAAAAGGGCCAACGACAAAACTAAGTGGAACAAAAACAAAATGTCAAGGAAATGTAACAGGGCCTTGTCCACAATTTGGAGCCAGTTTGGTTTTAAAGTTGGTTTTGATGTTGAAGACCAACAAAACAATTTTCAAACATTGCCTCAAAGTGGTATTAACTTGGAAAATAAGCACTAGAGATTTGCTTTCCCATTTACAAAGCAGAAGAGTAGAATGCAGAAGCCAGCAAACACATTAATGCTATCGCACTAGTGATGCTACGCCTATTACCAAGACAACCAAGGCACTTTCAAATGCACTCAGCTCTCACAGTTTATTTACTCATTTAGTACTTATTTATTGTATTATGATCATTTATTGCCTATGTATGCTGTATCAGTGATTAATAGTTTTTTCATTTTCCTCTTAATTATCATTCCATTTTCATTATTGAGGTATTTTATTGTAATCATTTTCCTCCATATCATCCAACTCTGTGCAAGAGCGTCCCAAACTGTTTGAAAGGGAACATATGAGTGAATGTTAACACTGAATGGCACTTCCAATGAGTGGATATGTGACTTAATTGGTCAGGGTCATAGGCCCCATTTTGGGAGGGGGTAGCTGTGAGTAGATTTTTCAGTTGGAAATCATTCAGTTGGCCCTTTTCAGCCTTTTCATTTCCTTGGTGATTTCCAACAGAATCTATAGATTCATTAGCTGGCTGCATAAAATCTGCAAACTCTGCTTTAAAACAAAGCTAATGTTATTTTTTTTAATATATATATAGATAGATATATATATATATATATATATATAAAGCTTTGTCCACCATGTTTTTTCCACTATTAAAAAGGAAACTATCAGATTGCAATACCTTTTGGGTAGCTGTTCCTGAAGTCTACAGTAACGTTGGCTTGAACCCTCAGTCCTCCAAGGGGTCATCTTAGGAACTGCCCTTTGAGCCAATAAAGTCATGGAACCTCTCCTAATGGATTCCTGCAACAGGAAATGGTGAGGGCAAGTGCATCCTTGGCTGGGTTGGGTTGGGTTGGGTTGATGAAGAAGCAGCGATTTGACTGGACGGAGAGGAGGGATCTTCATGGCACATCAGCAATGTGTAACGAAGGAGGAGTTGAGGAGGCAGAATGCAATTGTGAGGAATCCATGAGAGACAATGAACAAAAGACTGGACTAAGAAAAAGAAATTAGGAAAACAGAGTAACTAGAAACAAACTTTATAGAACAAAACAACAACCCAAATGGTAACACAAACTCAGGGGAACAAAACCACACAACACCTACAAAGCCATGCAAACAAGACAAAGACATGGAGTATATATACAAGGGAACACAAACCAAGAACACCTGGGAACAGCGAGAGGGCATGACAACAGACAAGACACAGGTGCAAGACATGAGACAAGGCAGAGCAAGGGCGAGGCTGGGAAACAAAACAAAAACAAAAGCACATGGTCAGAGACAAGAGGGAGAATGAAAACATTGGGGGAACAGACAGAGACAAGGACAAGGCAGGATCTTACACGATGACACATTCAGAGTGTCCTTGAAAATGTGTAAACTCATAAATTTCTGTTTTTAACACAAGGAAGTTGCACTCAAATGGCTAACAAATCCCTCCTGGGTTTGTGGGTTTTGACGTATCACCAGCCAGAACTTCTCTAATACCATGTGAACATGTGAATCTCTTTCTGGAGATTTACTTTCCACTACATTTTAGTTCCAACCAGCATCTAACATGCTGCCCCCTCCCTTACCTAACAAAATGCATCTGATCCAGCCAGTCAAGGACTTCCACACAAGTTAATTAGCTGGAGCAAGTGTTGCCAACTGTGGTTGGGATCAAACTCTGCAGGATGGTAGATCTCCAGGACTAGGACTGATGACCACTGCTGTAGACCAACCTGGGAAACATCAATGGTTAACTATGGTTAACATCACTTTACTTTCTGTGTTATAATGTTCATAAATGATCGTACCTGTAGTGAATAGGAAGGCACCAATATCCAGTAAATAATGACCAATGATGGTGGTCACACAAATGCAAACAATTGTTAGTTACAATTTGGTGACATGATGTATTGGCAAGGAATGTCTGAGCACAATATAAGATTTCCAACTGACCTATCCATCCTGCATCCACAAACATAAGTAAGTTGGACAAGCTTCAGATCATTGTCCAATGTTTGCCTGTCCAAGCAAGATCTTAATCAACCTAATGACAAAATTTTAGCATGCAATTTTTTTGGTTAAAACACTACATGTAGAGTGCATTATTAGTTTCAAATGATATTTATTTTGCCTGTGCCACTGTTACGATAGAGCCGACATAGGTTTTTTTTGCCATGTACTTGAGCTAATGTTAGCTTATTGTTGTCATCACAACCAGGTAAGTTTCAGTTAGCTACAACAGCATAGTCCACCTCAGTAGCGTAGCTTTGTAAACTGGAGACGTTGCAGCGACTCTAAACAGAATGAGATTCTTCACTTCAGAGAACACATTTTTGTTTAAATGAGATTTTTCCCAGTGTTTTATAACACTTGTTCAACCTTGCAACGGCTGCTACAAAAGAAT
>JAILXH010180680.1:12117-25363 GCA_023558415.1 Piaractus mesopotamicus | reverse complement strand
ATATATATATATCATATATAAATATAGATAAGTAAAGATGTCTGAACCTGACTAAGCCTTATATGAATAGTATTCATTATATTTCAAGCTGTAATCAGACTATACAGTCACACCAACAGCCACTAATAAAACAGAGAACCATCTTCAGATATAACAGACAAGCTTAAGTGTGTATATGAGTTTGCATGCATTTGTACATGTGTGTAACTGTCTATTTATGGGCGTACATGTTTCTGGTTTGTGTGTATGTGTGTGCTACACACCACTGGGGTAGATGAGGATCACCACAGGACAGTCGTATGTGTATTTGTCCGCCAGGGTGACCAGTATGCTGGTAGCGGAGCGGGCAGATGGGTCAGCGTCGGCCCGGATGGCATGAGAGGGGCTCTCCACTCCTGCACAAAACACACAGCCAAAGCATGTAACAACAGTAGCTGCACAGCGGCCTAGACTACATGAAGATACCACAAGAAGGACATCCAATTCACAGTCTTCAAAGACCATATACTTTGACTATTTGTCTATCGAAATACACTTTATTATACATTCTATTCTGAAATATTGATTCTACGACATGGCATATCACACAGAATGAGACATGTTAATAAAAAATGTGCCTTTTTCAGTCACCATGTGGTGTGGATCAGTCTGCCTGCCAGCCAGCCTGTCTCTCTGTTTGTCTATCTATCTATCTATCTATCAGACAGAACTGAACAGAACTGGCAGTTAGCGTTCAAAGCACGTTCAGCTGTCCAATGACGTTTCATTAGCAGCTGTTCGAAATGAGGCAGTGACTAGCTTCACACGCCTTAAAGGAAGCTTGTGCTAGCCTTTGCCCTCTTAGCGCTGGTAGTAATATTATGTGATTGGGGGAAACCTAGCTAGTGGGGGGACTTGGACATGATCAAATTAGGGGAGAAAATTGGGGTAAATATGTTGGGAAATTGGGGTTTACGTTTAAGAAGTGTGCGGGCACGTGCCACAAAAGTTTTTCTCTGAGAGAGAGAGAAGTTTGCCGAGAAGCTGCCTGTATTAGCTACACACTGCAATGCTAGCTTTACCTGCCACACGGCTCTTCACTTTCTACTTACTTTTGCTTTGCATTAAGTTTACATTAAGTTAAAAATAAATGTTGTCATGCGTTGGAGCTTCAGTTTGCTTCAGTGAGACTCACTGCAGTAAAAAAACCAAGCTAAAGTGCGTATTACCATAGGGCAGTTAGCGCTAACCTGGAGAGAAAGTTCTTCTGATCCCCATCTACAGCTGGGAAACAGGATCAGAAAAAGATGACGAGTAATATTAAATAATATGTACATATAATGTTTCATTCACTTCTACTGTTAAAACATAATGGGGTCTTTAAAATGCTACAGCAGAATAAATTCCCCACTGTCTCCATTATGTGCAGTTTACTAAGTAAAATTTGCTGTATCTTTTGTACAGCTTTGGTGTTTTTGTTGTTAGCTGAATTATGAAAAAGCTGCTGTAACGACCGAAAATGAAAATATGCGCGTGAACATGGCATTCGAAATCTCTTGCCTCCTGAAGTTCCTCCAGCAGCAAGGAGCTATTAACATGCAAATCACCATATAATTGAGAATCACAATTTTTTTTAACTAGAAAATATTGTGCTAATTATTTTAAGATATCGGTTAGGCCTAGTTAGAATGCATTGAAATCTATTATAATTTTTTTCATGTCACTACTGAAACAAAGCGTTTTAGTCCATAGGCAGAGTCTTATTTTAGCCACATCCCTGTATTTTAGAGCAGGAAGTGAGACTGCATCCCTGTCCCTTATGGCCACATGGTGGGCAGTTAGATCCCACTGTTTTAACGTCTGAAAATCAGTGTTTAACATTAAGAACTGTCCCTATAATAAAACATATTTTCTGGCAACTCTCTATGTATCTATAGTATCTATGTCTGTCTCTCTGTGTGAATAACAGGAAGACTATGTAAGCTTCTGACCTGCCAACAGATACGGCCCTCTGATCTCCAGCTGAAAGTTGAACTCATAGTCGATGGAATTAATAGACTCCTCCTCCAGCAGCCAGGCCAGACACAGCTGGCCGCTCAAGGCCATCTGCTCATGAGAACCCAGA
The DNA here is from genome assembly GCA_023558415.1 of Piaractus mesopotamicus. Classification (NCBI taxonomy): domain Eukaryota; kingdom Metazoa; phylum Chordata; class Actinopteri; order Characiformes; family Serrasalmidae; genus Piaractus; species Piaractus mesopotamicus. The sequence continues at coordinate 23,259 of JAILXH010180680.1, read as the reverse complement.
GCACAGTGGTGTTTGTCTCTCCTGAGTCAAAGAACAAGAAAATAAAACAAATCTCTTATCTCACTGCTTTATTCTTCTCAGTGTCAGCACAATACTTACAGCATGATATACAGTCCCCTTTGACTGGTAGAGACACATACAGGACTTAGAATACATATCAAAGGTTTGGAATCACTTCTATTGATCACTTTTTTACTTTTTATATACAGTAATAACATACATAATGTAGACAAATATTATGATGACATTTAATACTTCAGGGTACTTTTGGAAACATCAAGAAGCTACTAAACAGTAAATAATGTGCTATAATTATCTGTTTCCAATAACTTTCAAACTACAAGGCATGTTAATATAAAAAAAAACAACTTAAAAACCAAAACTTAATTTCTGAAGTTATGCAGCTTTTGCAGTCAGTTGAGAATCATCTGTAGTACATTTTTTGCCATTTTCCCACAAATTAATCCATAAGATTGTTGAAATGTCCAGAAGTGTTTGTGTCATGGCCGTAGTTAAGCTGAAGTCTTGCTTTCCACATAAGCTTGGTTTTCTAAGTTTGGAAAGCTGATGTTAGAGCTGATTTATGATGGTTTATGATGGTACTCATGAAGTTTGTGTACCACAATTGATGCATTATGTTTTTTTTTCCCAAAACAAATCCAGGTATGGTGGTGATGTGCCAGCACTGGGGTCGCCACGATACTTTGGCTGTGTTGCACTTATCCCAATGCAAGCACAGGCTATGGATAAGCACACTTGTGGATGCCGAACCAGTACTGTAACTGAAACCTACTGACCCAAAATGGCAGGTGGGCATCACTCTCCTCCTCAGGTGGGCCCAAAGTTTTATTACACACTTCTATAACCTCAGAATAGCTCAGCCAGTTTGCATTGAAGTCCCTGTAGTTACTGTAGCCTTAGTATCTAATAAGCCTGGGATTTTAAGGGGTTGATACATTTAATTTAATTTATTTTCTTTTAATACAAAATTACAAATGATATCAGCATAACAATTTGTGTGAAAAGTAAAAGTTTTCGTATTTACATGAATTTCAGAATTTCTCAGCATTTGCATTTAAGACAGCGTGCGCTTGGAGTCCTGGCATAGACTCCATAAGTTTGTGTGAAAGCCTCTGATGAGTAAATCAAATCCATCTGAGAGTTGGAACAAAAGCTTCACTGGAAGCTCTAGCATGGTCAGTGTTGCAAATTTGCTTCAATTTGAATAGTGACCCAGAAATAGTGCAGAATTTTGAATTTCATCTTCAGTTTGATTTTCATAACTTTTCTTTGTTTTACATTTTTCAAGATTCTAAACTTTCTGCTGTTTATTTCCAAGTTCAAATGAACAGATTTTCAATGTGGTCTCAGACTTTTGGACTCGTTATATGTTAATGTATCTGTTAAAAGCTTCAAATAAAACATAGAATGTCTTTTACAAGCTTCATACACACATTTAATGTTTAACAGCCCAGAAATGTTCACGTGAATCGTTAGCTTAGCATGACTGCTAAAATCCCATTAGGGTGCTAGCAGAAATTCTGATAGTGCTAGCATTATCAAAGAGGTGTTTTTACATTTGTGGCCTGAACTGAAGGCCTTAATCTCTAGGCTGCATATGACCAGTGCTAGTGGAGGTGCTGAATGATTTTTTTGAGTGTCTCAGCGGCCCTTAGCACCCCCCTAGCACCAATACCCGAGAAGTCAGTTTTCATTACAAGTGTGCACTGGTGGCTAAGAAATGACTAATGGAAAAATGCTAGCTGCCGAAATGTCTCAAAGGGCAAGAAGCAATGGGGGTCTTACTTCCTGCTTGTGCTCGGAGAGAAGGCCTGCTCCTCTTTAATGGAACGCTGGACCCTCGGGGTGCAGACGGGCGGTGAGGCGACCCGGATGCCTCCGTTTGGAAGGGTGGACAGCTCAGAAGACGTGCTGACCAGCACGTTAACGGTCTCCAGAGGGGATATGACCCCCAGGTTCACCACGAGCACTCTCCGCTCCAAATCCTCGTCCAACAGCACCTGACCTGCAGCACAGTCGCAAATCCAATCAAGCCCCCGTCCAGCCCTCGTAATCTACGTGTTCTGTTACCTTTGATGAGGAATGAAGTGGAGTCACCGCCACAGTGTCTTATAGTAAGAGTGCTCAAGAAGGGATCACATCATCCTTATGGAGGTATTCATTAGGAAATGAAAGGCAAAACCTCCTTCTAGTTCAGCACTTACTTGCTAGTAAGACTTATGACATTAATGACAGTTTTTTCAAATCAAGGACATCCGCACAACATTCAGCAAGAGGCCAAAGCGCCAGCTGGAACGAAAAATCCAATGTATGCAATTTTCTCTTAACATCAAAAGGTTTTACACCAATGTGTGCTTCTTTATTTTTGTACCAGAGCTACAAAGCTAATGTAATTCACATGTAATGCGGTTTCTGATACTGTATGACATACAGGCATGTGAAGAAGTATGTACACCCCATGAAAAGTGTACTCTTTCAACAGATTTTGACATCCAGGTATCTGATCTTCATTTAAACAATATTGATAGATTAACATGAAATGATTTAACAAGTGACACTTGGAATAAACATGTTTGTCATTCTTCAGAATGTTGGCCTTCAGAAAGAAGGTTGTAGATGTCTGGAACGTGGTTTCCAAAGTACTGGAAATCAATCATTTCACTGTCCGGAAGATGATCTACAAGAGGAGAACATTTAAAACCACTGCCAACTGGTCCAGGCCAGGCCGCCCCAGCGAATTTAATCTGAAAGTAGACGGTAAGATGCTAAAAGAAGTCTCGAAGAACCCCAAAATTTCATGACAAGACCTACAGTTAACTCTTGCCACTGTTGTCAATGTGCACGCATATACAATTAGAAAGAGACTGCACAAATTTGACCTACATGTGAGGTGCACCATCAGGAAGCCTTTGCTGTCTGAAAAGAACATCCAGCAAGGGCAAGACTAAAGTTTGCTAATCAATATCTAGGCAAGGATTGATACTTGATAGTTACATAGCCCGTAATTTAAGTGCAAAACCAAAGAAGCAAACTTCAGACACCAAACATGGCTACATTTTGGGTGAGTGGAAACTAAAGACGGAAGGAAAAGCATGAAGCCTCACCGCTTCCACTCTGTAGGGCTCCATTGGTGGCCGTGCAGCAGTCGAAGTAACAGTCATCGATTTTCGCCTTGTCTTTGATCTGCACCGTTATTATCTGAGTGGATATCATCGCCTCAAAGCCCACCACCACAGCGCCCTCCTCCAGGGGGTAAATAAAGATACCTTCAAGAAAGGGGACAAAAAACGATTTATGACACGAACTTAAAATGTTAATACACGTGCACAGAAATGCATCAGTATTAGGAAAATAAAAGGTAGTAGTTTAACGTCAATCAGCTGCTTAAGTGGGCTCTACTGCTGAATTCAATAACAGGACTATTGATTCAGAAGTCATTTTTTATTGTCTGGATTTTTCTGTTCAATACAGAACCCCGTCTATTTGAAGAATAGTGGGCTGTAGTATCATTTTGAATGCTCCAACTGCTCTGTAACAATGGTTAATGTGCTGTGAAAGTTTTGGGAAATGCAGCCCTTTTTATGACCAAGTGAAAGTGGCTTGATTTCGTGAAGATGGCTGGTCTTTCTTGAAGATGATTGTCCTGCTTAGAAACTTCAATCTACACAATGACTCCACCATGACTTTCTGCTTATGCCTGTTCTCTGTATTCACTCTGCCCTTTCACCTCTAAACCAGGGGTCTTCCATTCTAGGCCTGGAGGCCCAGTGTCCACCACAGTTTGGCTAACTGCCATTCTCAAACAAACCCGGCAATTAACAGATAGAGCAATAATAGGAGTGTTAGAGCAAGGAAATCACCAAACTTTGCTGGGAGTTGAAGAGCCCTGCTCTACACCACCTAGATCACAGATCTTCAGCTGCCTCCAGCTTCTGGTCTGGATTTTGTAATCACTGGTATGTATGACACTAGGTGGCCGATCGGTTACACCAACAATTGTTCAATTAACTACCAGTGACTACAACAACTAGGACAGTAAACTGGATTCAAGGCCTGGAATTGAAGACTTCTGATCTAGTCCCTGGTTCTCTGACACTTTCAGATCTGATAGAACATAAAATACAGCTCTCTGAGGAATCTGACCAACTATCCTGAGCTGTTCCTTTCCTTCTGCTGTCTCAGCGGCAAAAGCTGGATTTTCTTTCATTCCAAAATCGATTGGCTGCATCTCAAACCCACATAAATTGTTCTCTTCCTCCTTCTCTATGCTTAATCCCCGTCCTACCAATAGTCGTCTCATGCTGCAAATGACTTTATGACATACTTCGAACAGAAGCGCGACATCCGCAGTTCTTTCAATCATCCATCCAAGGCAGAGACAACCCACACACATAACTCAAGCCTGACTCTGCTAACCTTCAAATCACTCACTGAGGATGAAGTGATGACTATAATCCCTCTCACCATTACGCCTCAAGAAAGCCACCCTCAATCCAACAAATGCTGCAGACTACTGATCCACTTCACTCCTTCCATTTCGGTTCAAAACCATAGAACAGGCACCAGATTCCCACTGGCACATCTTTTCATTTTCAGAGGAAACACATCCTTGACACCAACCAGTCCAAATACAAGCCTTGGCTGGATTCTCAAAGCTTTATGGAGGTTGCTAATGACGGTTTTTGAGCCTTCTAAACCTGGAACCACTTTCGGAATTCTTGGTGACCTTCTCAATGCATCATAAGGTCTAGTGTAAACAGTGGCAAGAACTTAAAAGTGAATTTATGTTACTGCATATAAAGGTATAATTAAAAGGATAAAAACTGCCGAGAAATGGAAGCTTTAGCGAAAGTTCTGCCAGGACGACTCTGATGCTATGTCATTCATTTATTCATTACTCCTGACCAATCACGGGCCTATGTTTGTCTTTCAAATGACTCGAGTTATGTAACTATTCTGCTGTTTTCAGATGCCTACATTTTGACTTTTGATCTCTGGAGCAGCCAGTTATGACCAAGACTTAGATGATAGGATGGCCCAAGTGGGTGACTGTCCTGTTTTGAGAATCCAGCTTTTCGACACTCCACGGAAGCCATTCAACTGTCAGTCACAGAAGCTCTCCACAAGCTCAGCCAGGAGGAAAGCTGTGTTCATGGATCTCATTCTCCTTGACCTGTCAGCTGCCTCTGACACCATGAACCACCAAAGCTTTGGAACTTAGGCATCAGCAGCACAGCTCTGTATTTGTTCCCTTATGTTAGGATCAATCCTACCAGACAGCCTGGAGCAGTTCTCTCAGTCCTCCACAGCCTCAAAGTTCCCCAGGGGTCAGTTCTTGGCCCACTTCTGTTCTCCCTGTATATAAAATAACTGGGAGCTGTGAGGAGCTCACATGGTCTGTGCCGATGACACTCGCCTCTACTTCTGTTTTTCTCTGTCTTGTTCCCCAATCTCACTGAAGAGATCATTTTGCATCTGATATCTCTTCATAGATGGAGATCCATTGCATAAAACTGGGACTCAGTAAGACAGGACTGATCTACTCACCTCTCTATTAGCATATCCAGCATATATACACGGCCTCAAACCTTGGAGTGATTTTTAATGAGTGCCTTAATTTCTCCAGTCCCATAACATCTACCTCCAGAAGCTGCAGATTCCTACTTCAGAACATCAGAAGAAAATCTCCCTTAATGACTGCGATTGCATACTTGATTATTACAATTCGCTGCTTTCTGGTGTTCACTCACATGTAATTTCTTTCTACAAAGCTGTGGCTCATCTGGTCCACAACCTCCCGAAGTTTTCCTATGTAGCTCCTCTACTGAGCTCATTTCACTGGCTCCACTTGAAACACACGGCTCCACAGTCAGCAGAGCACATTCTTATAAAATCCTCAGCACCACCATTAAGCAAAATCTAAAATGGGACAGACACAGCACTGCAGTTATGAAGAAGCCCTACTGCCCAGCAGTGCGTGTATTTTCTGTGACAGCTCAAGAAATTTGCAATTCTGTACTGTCTATTTTATATCTATATGTAGTGTATCTTTGTCTGTCTTGTGTTCGTTTGTCTGTGTTGACACCTGCACCGAGAGAAGTTCCTTGTATGTCTGGTACTTGGTGAATAAATATTCTGATATGTAAATATTCTGATTCTGATTCTGGCTCCCTCTGATATTCCGGCCTTCAAAGAGCTCAGTTTCACACTACCTCTCTACCATGATGCAGAACTACAGCTGCACACCAAAGTTACTCTGGATAAGGGCATCTACCGAATAAATAAATGTTAATGTTGATAAACATAAGGTACTACTGACATTTCCAGACTTCATATAGACAGCTGAGGTTGTTGGAAGGCCTATTCCTGTTCTTCTGAAGCACAGTGCACCAGATTCAGAAAGACGATTAGTAGGCTGATAAGGCTTCTGATGCATTTTCTCAATTGCTTCTGTGGTCAAGAATAACATTTAGGCTTTTAAATACCAGTTGGGACTACAAAGTCTTCCTGGTAGTGGTGTCGCAGGTTGACCCTTCAAACTGTCAGCAGTTCCACCCTGAAGCCCAGCTGTTCACACTTCATGTTGTTACGACTTTGCAACTGCAGATGTTGACTAGAGTTAATACTGGGCTTCCACAAGGAGAGGTTTGGTAAAGCTTGTTAAGTTGGCTTCACAATGCTAGCTCACTGTTCTTTGCTTAATCATTTTACCATTTTCATGAGTCAGTTTTTGAGCTAGAACCACCAAACCCAGCATAGTACCTATATGGGAATAGTGCACTTGTGCTTTTTGGACAAAAGGCACACACGTTTTTCTTTTTTCGCACTGGAAATAAATAGCAGAATATCGGGAATATTCAAATCTAACTGCCGAAATAATATCACAAAGGAAAGTCTCTCACACTGGCCCTCATATATGCTACATACAGATGCATATACACACTGGCATCTGTGTACACACAAATTAGCAACCACCTGGGATATTAAAGCAAAGGCCTAGCAAGATCTTAGCAACCTCCTGGGAAAGCATAGCAAAGGCCAAGCAAAACCTTGGCAAATCAACTGGAATACCATGGCAATGGCTTAGCATCACCTTAGCAACCACCTGGGATAACGTAGTAAAGGCCAAGCAAAACTTTAGCAATCACCCGGAATACCATAGCAATGGCTTTGTCATGCCAACTTAAAGTTCGCTCACAAACTTTCCACCTTCTAGTTGTATTACTATTATTTGTATTTATTCTGTTATTCTAAAATCACTGTTTTCTCTCAAGTCTACAAGGTTTTGAACAGAACTGTATATGTGGTATATGTGGTGTTCTGGGGCTTAAAGCTTTCCCTAATTTGTGTATGTGTGTGTGCCACAGGCTAATGTTGAAATGCATGGGTGACAGCGCTGAGCTCTCCCCAGTCAGAAGGAAGGTGGCAGAGGAATGTCTTCCATCTGCCATGAACGTCTCCGTGGCTCCTCGGAGTGCAGCTCAGGCTCCGCTTGCTCATTCATGTGTGTCTTAAAGTCACTGTGTGTCAGTCAGAGGATTGAGACTCAAAGTGTATGAAGAAAGAACAGCTTGGTCCTCAAAAGATGCGCTGGTAACAATAGACCCATCCCAATTCCAATTAACTTGTGTTGTTGAAGGGAAATAATACTGTGATAGGTATCATAAAGTAACATTCAAGTAATATAATAACATAATCACAGAGGATATGTAACAATGCGGTAATGTTATCTGATAATACACAATGCAAGAACATTGAGATTCAAAACAGATTCTCCTATGATATTTTAAGCCTGGAACCCTGAGGGCCTGCTTGGCCTTCAGAGAAAGCCTAATGGTTTCTGGGAACCAAAGAATATGCCAATTTTACGTTATCATCATGCATGTCGCATTTAAACTCTGCAAGTGATGCAAGTTATGGTTGGAAATTTAAGATGGCAAAAGGAAAACCGTCCATAACCGAATTTCACTGGCATCTTCCTAGATATAGCTCACAGGCTTTCCACTGGTTAGGCCTTTAGGAGCTGGACTGACGCATCAGATTAACTGCCAAAGTAATTAAGAAGTGACAGCGCGATCAATGCTTTGCAATGAGTGGGACCAAATTTCGTAAGAATAAAGGTCATTCTAGGCCAGAGGTATTCAAACTGTTCCTCCTGAGGCTCCCTTGCCAGTTTTTTGAGAACTTGGGACCCCCCCTAAACTAAAACAAACGTGTCAATGTACAAACTGTTGCAGCATGTATAAATCAGGTCAAATCATCCCATTTGTCCTGAACTTTTATAGTCTATTATTAATTGGCTAACAAAATAAAGTAAAAAGCAGCACATGACAATAAGAGCTACATAAAAAACAGTATTATGACAGGGTTGTTTAAATATTTATTTTTTGCAATTTTCTATCTCAATTCTTATCCGTGTCCCCTGGCAATACCTCTGCTCTAGACCATCACTGACTGTGAATATAAGCTGTAGTCTAATTAGGTTTCAGTCAGAAATGGAAAACAGTGGCAGCTGTATGAGTTCCTTACTGAAAGAGTCACTGCTGCAGGGAGATTCACTTGAAAGAGGCCCCGAATATTCTGTAATAACTCTCTCTAGTATGAAGCAATCTGAACGAAACAACGTGCAGTGTGGTCCAGTGTGGTATATGGAACTTCGAACAAGCCGGGATGCCCCTCCATTAGAGCGATGAGGTAGGCACCGGACAGCCGTCACGACGTTTAACCTCTGTTTGCAACTTCCGGGTGCAGACCCGGAATGTGTCTGGCAGAAAACGGATTTAATGCAATCGATTACACATACGTCAAGGTGTGTAGCGGATTTTTTGGTTCAGATTACTTCATCCTAACAGGAGTTACTCTTTCGAGTGAATCTCCCTGTATAATGTAATGTATATCGTTGCTGTCATGCAAAAACCTTGTATTTGTTTTTTTTTTCTACATAATTTGAAAATTCCAGTTAAAATTTCATAATGAATCGACCTGCAGAAATGGTCCGAAAAGATCTTGCTACATTAACTACCATTTTGGAGATACGAGGTTTTGTTCCAACAGCAGTGACATGTTACTGTCTGCTGCAAGCTTCAATTTAAACAAAGAAACAGGTCCCGTCTTTTACAGGTTTCAAATGTCTTTGTTTAATCTAGAACAACAAAAAAATGTTCAGGTTCAAGCATTAGTTCACCACTGCAGTACTTTAAGAAATGACACAGGGGCACTAGAACAATTGAGAAATTGACATAGACGTGTTTGTTTTTTTTTTTTTTGTTTAACTGAATTTTGACATTTACCCAAATTGAAAGCCTAGTTCTAATATTTACACTTCGCCACTGGATATTTTGATATTCAGCAGGTATTTGTAACCCCAGTCCTTTAGGGATCCATGTACTGTACAGTTCAGCATTGTCTACAAATAATGTGCACTTCATGTGCCACCCAGCACCGGACCATAAGAACCATGGTGTGGTCATTTGGACAGGAGGAGAGGTAAGGAGTAACGTCACCATAAATTATCCAGCAAAACTGAGACAACCTGCTTTGCGGAGTAACCCACAGATGCTGCGCCACATTAGCTGAGTTCTTGAGACCCTTACCTTCAATGGGGTGGTCCTCTATGTTTTCATACGTCATGGAGGCCGTCATGGCCAGGGTGTAACCCCGGACACAAGAAGTGATGTCGGAGACGCTGAGCGGCAGGGCGCTACGCTTGGCCTTGTTGATCAGGCCTGGCATGGTTGCAGACTGGCAGGACTTCCGGCACAAACACAGCTGCGGTGGGTGAAGTCTCTGAAAACACAGACCACCAGCAAAGACCCATTCACATACACTCACTTATTTCACAGAGTCACTTCAATTATATATGTTATAGAGTCAACACACTTAACATATCAATGGATTATATAGTCAATTATATTACACAGAATCATGAATGATGTAAAAACATTAAAAGTATCCAAAAAGTATTACAGTATTACAGTATTTCATATTTATTTAATAGCATTTGGAAAAAGTATCAAGAAGCAATCAGGTGATGAATAATATAATTACCTATGTATGTATAAAGTCACTTTGCTGGATATTAATCAATTATAACTTCATTCTCAATGTTATACAGCCATTGCTAGAGTCAATGGGCCTGCAGCATCTTGAGCTGGATACTGTAAGTTTAATCCATTATTTGCTTATCATAACTGACTCTCATACTGTGGATTGACCTTACATGAAGCTGTACTTAGCTTCTTATTCTCATTTCCAGTTCCACCTTAAATTATGTAGCAATTACATTCATACGCCTGTATGGGCTCTAGTATATAACTGCTGCACTATTTAAGGTGGGACAGAAATTCGAAGAACTAACATCAGAGATTAGCACATCAATTGGAATGACGATATGAATCTAGTGCTTTACAGAGTTCATTATTTTTTGCTTTGCTAATGTCACAATTTTCATATGTCAATCATGCGAAGATTGATTAAAACTGCAAAAAAAAACAAAAATGGCACCAAGAAGACAAAAATGAAAAAGCTACTTAAAGAGGAAGAGGACATATCCGAGCAGGTGGGCAGTGAAAATTCTAACTTAGATAGCGAGCATTGCTTTGTAGCATACTGACCGTCATGATTATGTCAAATTTAAGATGTAGCCAGTTTTTATTTTATCGCGAACTGACCTCCTTGGTTATCTCAGTGTAGCATAGAAATAATAAATAAGCGTAAGAAATGAAGATGAAAATGCGCAGATCTTTTAAAAAGTTACTTTGCTCGAAGGCAGTGCTGTGTGGGTGAGTGTAGCAGGAGAAATCATGTAAGTCGAAGTCTGAAAACAAGTCACCACTCCAGCCCTGTATACAGTTTTCTCAGTCACGTCAGAAACAGCAAAGGAAAACAAGCCAAAAGCAGGGGTTTCTAAAACTATAGTTCAAAAAATGATTTAAAAATACGGGACTTCTAACAACTGAGCAAGGCCTGGTAGACCACCAAAACTGTCCTCATCATATACACAGTGCTTAAAGCTTTCATCTTTGAGAGAGAGGAGAATCAAGCATCCACTCTTACTTCAGATCTGACAACATCCACAGGTGTTTCTGTCCATACTTTCACTGTGAGAAGACAACTCAGTGC
>JAILXH010180605.1:2191-13557 GCA_023558415.1 Piaractus mesopotamicus | reverse complement strand
TAGGCTAGCTCTCTTTCTTCTAATAAAAACAATGCACTCCCTCCCAGAAGTGTTCTACCACCACACACACACTCCTAAAAGAATATGAGTCTCCAAAGCAAAACAGCTAAATAAAAGCTACAAAAAGTAAAACTAAGCTAAAACAGAACACGAGCATAAACGACGCCACAATATAACTACAACCTGCAAAAATATTTGAAATATAATTAATATAATATAATGTTTTCACTCTCAGTGTTGTGTATAAAATGCATGAAGTAATAGTGGCTACTGTGACAACAAACCTGTATCACCATGAGGAGTTTTATAAGGAATGAAATATATGGACAAAAACACACACACACACACACACACACACACACACACACACACACACTGAGAGCTAGAGAATTAGCTGCTTTTAAATTGTATAGCAAATGCCTTGACGTGTAGATCCATACATAATAATCATTAAGAAGGCTCTTTTTCCCTGTGTTGAACACGCAGCTCCTCTATTTCCTTAAAATATGTGTTTGCAGTTGTTGGTTATTATAATTTCATTATTTCTATTTTGCGCAGAAGTGAATGGTGTTTTTGTAATTTTGTATTTTTGCCGTTTGCTAAAAGGTGAGGTTAGTCATATTTATCTTTAATTACCCTGCAAAAAAAAGTCTGTTTTTGCAGCACATCCAGTCAGATACGGTCTGTTATCCTAAATATCCAATTCTGTTTTCAGACATCATATTTTATGTTTGTGCTGTGCAGCCCTAGTCCAATACCAGTAATAGTTGATTACTACTGATTTGTAAAAGAGATTCTTCAGCTACCATTACAAAATCTAGCCCCGTTTGAAGCCATTGTACATACCCGATATACACACACATATGACCTCGCACATTAACTGAATTCTGGATTCATTTTAAAGTGATTCTACATGAATTGCAAAATTCTGAAAAACATTTGTGCTGTTCATTGAATAAACCAATAAGCCATTAGAGCCCATGCATCAAGGTGATTTTTACCATGGTTCAAAAATGTCCGGCTCAAGTATTACAGTTGTGTAGTCCTAGTAATGAGGTGAATAACTGTCTAACAGATTAAACAGACTTCTGCTGTTATTTCCTCTTCATCTTGTAGGGTGTTCCAGTCATGGCAATAAAAAACAAGATGATCCTTGATGGTTTGGACCCCAGTCTTTTAGAGTGAGTAGTTTCAGTACCAACCGTTGCTTGTTGCTCTTATGCATGTGAGCTTCTGTACATATGCAGACCTGTGACTCTTATTGACTCAGATGTTTTATTTCATACTCAGTTCACCAGATGCCCCAGTTTCAGACAGTGGCAAAAAGGTGATGGAAGAACAAGATGATGACAGTTCAGGCAGCGAATCATCTTTCAGCGACTGACTGGTTCTGGGGCTGCAGCAAGTCATGAACTTTACACTGTGATTAACCCTGTTCAGCTCTACACAGTGCAGTACATGCTGTGCTGTGGATGGACAAGGAAATGTCAACTGGACTAAGTATGTGCCACTAATAGCATATGAGTGGCTTATATGTGCCTTAGATGTGGCTGAGGCAGATCTGCAGAAGAAGGAGTTACAAAATGGTCAGCATTAGAGGAGGTAACACCCTTTGGAATGACAACTGGACTAACTGCCTAAAATGGTTCACATGCTTTTCTCATTAATATAGACATTTTACTTACAGTTGTATATTTCATCTCATGTAAAAAATAATGTAGATTAATGATTTGGGTGATTTGCTGGGTGACCAGCAGAAACGTATGGTAATATTCAGAAGTTTAAATCTGATGACCACCAAAACTGTCACCATCAGATAAACAGTACTTGGAGCTTTCATCTTTGAGACAGAGGAGAAAATCAAGCTCCACTCTTGCTTCAGAGGTGTTTCTGTCCATCTTTTGCAGAAGACAACACAACACTGAAAGGATGTATAGCTGTCAAGAAGCCCTTATTAAGAAAAGAAAATATTAAAAATAGTAAATTGAAGAAGTTAAATATTAAAAAAGGAAATTTGCCCTGGAACCATGTGGAGTAATGTTTTATGGACTGTTGGAGTAAATTTTAATTGAGATTACTTGTATAGTGAGAAGCAGAAAATGCAAACTTCTAAGACTGAACTTTGGAGGTGTGGAAAAATATCTCTGCAGATTTCTTTAAAAGAAAAAAAAGACTGAAAGTAACTCTTCCGAAAAGAATGAAAGCTGTAATAAAGGCAAGGGGGGTGGACACTAGGGCTGGGCAGTATGGCAGTATTTAACATTATTGTGATAAAGTCACAATATGTCACGTTTTGCTTTTCTGAGCATATTGCAGCTACCATCTGTACTTAAAAAAAAAAAAACAATCGTGTTGTGAAAACATCTTGAAATATATTATTAGATATTAGATCTTTGCCATATCGCCCAGCTCTTTAGTGGGCACACTAAATACAAAAAATGTTGATATTGTATTTACTTGTTGAAGCTTCTGTGTAATTTTCTGACACTGAAAATTGCGTGTACAATTACAAAGTTACAGAATGCTAGTACTGTGTGTTGATCGCTTTGCAATGTTTACAGCACTAGTAAATCTTCTGATTCTAGAATGATATTAATCTACAAACTTCCTGAAAAGTTGAGACATTTTGTAAAATGCAATAAAAACAAGAACCTGTGATTTGTTCATTCACTTGAACTTTTATTTAACTGACAAATATACAAAGAAAAGATTTCCAGTGTTTTCACTGATCAACTTACTTGTAGTTTGTAAATATGAAAATAAAAATTTGATGCAACACACTCAAGAAAAGTTAGGACCAAGGAATGACAGCCAAGCACATACACTCTGTGTCTACGATGCTACGTTGTTGTAGTACATGCAGAACAAGGCCTGACATTGTGTTGCTGAAATAACCACAGACTTCCCAGGCAAAGACGTCGTCTTGACGGCAGCATATATGTCTTTAAAATCCCAGTATACACCTCTGCGTCAATAGTACCTTCACACACGTGAAGTCACCCATGCCATGCCACATGTTGGCTTTTGCACCTTTTGCTGATAAAGGTCTGGACGGTCCCTTTTGTGTTTGGCACAGAAAACTAAATGTCCTTTTTTCTGAAAAACAAGCTGAAACGTGGACTTATCTGACTGCGGCACACATTTCCACTGTCTTTCGAACCATATGAGATGAGCTTGGACCCAGAAAACTCGGCCGTGTTTCTGCAGAGAATTAATATATGGCTTTCTCCTTGCGTGATAGAGTTGCATTTCTTTATGCAGCAGTGGACTGCGTTAAGTGAGAACGATTTTTGAAGTGCTCCCGACCCCATGTGGCCATATTTAACACGATAGCATGATGGTTTCTCATGCAATGCCGTCTGAGGGCTCGGAGGTCATGCACATTCAACATTCAACAGTGGTTTGTGGCCTTGCCCTACATGGGCTGAGATTTTTCCAGATTCCCTGAATCTTTTCACAATATTATGTACATGTATATGGTGAAAGACCTAAATTCTTCGCAATGTTGCGTAAAAAAATGTTCTTTTTGAACTGTTTGACAATTGTCTCAAGACGTTTGGCACAAAGTAGTGAGCCATGTCCCATCTTTGCTTGCAAGGACTGAGCCTTTGGTGGATGTTCCTTTAATACCCAATCATGATACTCTTACCTGTTACCAATTCAGTTGCTTATTGTAGAATGTTTCAAAAATGGTGTAACTTGAATATTATATAAACTTTTTTTTTACTCTTATTTTGCCTCTGTCCCAACTTTTTTGAGTGTGTTGCAAGGATCAATTTCAAAATTTGCATTTACAAAATACAGTCAAGTTGGTTGGCCAAAGCATTGAATATCATTAATTTGTACTTTTGTTAGTTAAATAAAGGTTCAAGACAATTAACAAATAACATATTCTTGTTTTTACTGCATTTTACGAAGTGTCCCAACTTTGCCTTAAATGGGGTTTGTAAACTCCCAGGGTATTGGTAAATGACTAACCACAGGGCAACCACTAGACTGTAAGCAGTAATGACATCGTCATGTGCTTTCATTTCACAATACATGAGTCATGCACATTGGGTAATCATATGACTATTTTATTGCTGGATCACTGTTATTAGTTGGACAACATTAAAATTACATGGACTAAAGTGCAATACTGTTAACAATACCGTAGGTCCTTGTTTGGAATATGCTAAATTCTGCAATCATGCCTTTGTGATTATATACATATATAAAAGTAAAAAATATATATATACAACTGAGATTGATTACAAAACATGTTTGGCTTAAACACATTTAAAATGGTTACAGTCTATAAAAAATACAAATTTGTTTAAAAAAAAAAAAAAAAAAAAGACTGACTTGAATAATCACACATAAATTGTCGCAGTCGCAGTGTAATGGTGCAGTCATGTAAACTCCAGTAATTCGACATTCACTTTCAGGGTGAACTGCTATAGCACAAAACAAAAAGAAGAAGAATCAGTCACATGCTATCATCACAGCATGGTCACAGGTTCTATTTCATCTTCTAATGCCATTTTAAGGTTAAAGAAAAATAATAACCAGGCAACAAATCATTCCCATTCTTTCTGTTACTGTTGTAGCTATTGCTCTCAGCTGTGTATCAAAGGGTACAGGCATAGTTGATGTGAACGAACTAACCTTGAACTCCTGTATATATGTGTAAAAGAAGAAGATGAAAGTGAAGGAGACTATCCACTCACTCACAGCACTTGCCAAACGGGCTGTGTAGTCCTAGAGACCAAAGAGAGACAAACATCAAAAATCATATTTTTTTCATTTGATTTCTTTATTAATGTAATTATGGAAATAGAGGACAGAAATCCTACACTATATGTCCCAAAGTATGTGGACAACCCTCCTAATAATAGATTTCAGGAGTTTCAGCCACATTTATTGCTAACAGGATTATAAAATCAAGCACATAGCCATGCAGTCTCCATTGACAAACACTGACAGTAGAATGCGTCGTACTGTAGAGCTCGGTGACATTAAATGTGGCACTGTCTTAGGAGGCCGCCTTTGCCACAAGTCAGTTTGTGAAATTTCAGCATCTGCCCTAGTCAACTGTTACTGCTACTATTGTGAAATGGAATCATCTAAGAGCAACAACAGCTTAGCCATGAAGCGGTAGACCACGCAAACTCACAGAGTGGGCCGCTTAGTGCCGAAGCGTCTAGCACATAAAACACACCTATTCTCTGTTGCATTGCTAACTACAGAGTTTCAAACTGCCTCTGGAAGCAACATCAGAACGAGAACTGTGCATCAGGAGTTTCATGAAATGGGTTTCCATGGCTGAGTAGCGGCACACAAGCCTAAAATCAATGCCAAGCGTTGGCTGAAGTGGTGTAAAGCATACGGCCACTGGACTCTGGATTAGCGGAAACATGTTTTCTGGAGTGATGAACCACGCTTCACTATCTGGCAGCCTAAATGGACGAATCTGGGTTTGACAGACGTCAGGAGAGCACTACCTACCAGAAAGTTTAGTGGAGGAGGGACAATGGTCTGGGGCTGTTTTTCAGGGTTTGGGCCTGCACAGAGCCCTCAACCCCATTCAAGACCTCTGGGATGAACTCTGATCCAGGTCTTCTTGTCTAACATGAGTGCCTGACCTCAGAAATGCTCTTTTGACTGAATGGGCACAACTTCCCAAAGATACAATCCGAAAGCTTTTTGTAAGCCTTCACTGAAGAGTTGAAGCTTTTATACTGCAAAGGGGGAGGAGGCAGCTCCATATTAATGCTCATGGTTTTGGAATGGATGTCCAAATAGCTCATATAGATGTAATGGTCAGGTGTCCACATAATTGTGGCCATGTGGGATGTGTTAGTTCAGTGGTCTCCAACCCTGGTCCTGGAGAGCTGCCTTCCTGCAGAGTTTAGTTTCGACCTGTATCCAATAGGCTGCCCTGCTCCTTAGTTAACTCTCATACATTTGATCCAGCCAGTCAGGGACTTGGGAAGAGGCTGATTAGCTGGAGCAGGCGTGGCAAACTGTGGTTGGAACTAGGCTCTGCAGGAAGGTAGCTCTCCAGGACCAGAGTTAGAGACCAATGTGTTAGTTCTTACAAAGTTAAATCACACAGATGAGCTTTCATGTTTTCTGCATCAGTCTTCATATGAATAAGACTAAACTAGCAAAAGACTAGAGCTATATTATCTCCATTCTTCAGTCCACTGCGAGGTAAGTAAGCATACTGCACCTTGTCTTCTGGGTTCCAGTGCAACTTGGTTGTTTTCACAAAAAAAGCACAAATGATAGCTTGAAGAAAGTTAAGGAAAATGCACAAGCACATCCTAAAATAAAATGCAGACATTCAAAGAAGGTAAAACATAAACTCCTGCTAATACTACTGTTTTAATCATTAAAGTCAATTGTTTATTTTTCAATCCTGATGGAGTCAAAATTCAAAGGATACTTGGTAATGCTGCCAGGAAGGCCACAACGGCAAAGATGGTGCGTATATAACAAACACGCTTTGAGGTACCATAAGGATGAGCCTTATGTGAGATTATGGTCTGAAGAATGATGTAAACCACTCCAGAGAGGAAGAAAATAAAGGCACCGATGTCATGGACGATTGTCACCTCCGTTTCCTAAAACAGCACATTAGAACAAACATGCACATTTATTATGTATTTCTGAGTAGATACTTGATTTCATATGGGTAGTACTATCACTAGCCCAGGTAACAGAGTGCAGCCCAAGAGTTTCAAAAGCTTGGTAGGTTAACAATCATCAGAAATTGCTAATGCATAATTTAAAAGACTCTTTATAATTACAGATGCAATATTTGTATTTTTTTTTTTTTTTTTTTGCGCTGTCCTGTAAAACCTGAAATAATAATTTAAGAGGCATCAGGTTGGGTTTCGTGGGAGTTTTTAGGTCTTTACGTATTAACCTCAAGCATTTAGGTCTCAAATGTAAAATCAATATTACACCAATGAAGATATAATGACAATAGTAAATAATTCTCTCACGTCTTCAGAAGACGTGTGCTTCTTTTTCAGTACTCTTTCAGCGCGCTCACAATCATCAGATTCGTCCACTCGGGAAAGGGGTCTGAAGCACAACTGGTGTTACAATTACACATTTCCACCAGTGAAGTCTCCAAACCCCCAAAACTTACATAGTGCAGCTTTAAGATGATTGTTAACTTTACTTGCTTTTGGCAACCTGGGCATCTGAGATGTTAATATTAGTAGACACACCTGGAATGTAGCTACAAAACACATGCCCACACAAGAAGTGACGGCAAAGAAGAGAGCAGCTTTGTTCAGAGCAGGACTCACTCCACCCGTTATCTCATTCAGTCTCTGCAAAAATTTATATCTGGCAAACATGGTGGCAAACCCTAGAAAAAATAAAGTAGGGCATTAAATACATTTATAAATTGGATAGTTTCACTTCTAAAATCTGACTGCCATCTCAGCCACTTTCAGAGCCATTGTAAAAATACTCAATATACCAGAGATGGCACAGATCCAATACCACATATCGGGCCGACATCAGTAGAACATGCTGGATTGGATATTCGAGGGAAAAAAAGAATGAATCTGAGTCAACCCTTTAATCAATCTATTCTGAGATAGTATTTACACATTGAGTAATTTGATAATGATAGTCTATGTAGTGCTTCAATTGAAAATGCTCACTGTAAAGCTTAGTAGTCTTTAAAAAAAAACTAGATCTATCGGTCTCAGCCAATAATTAAGGTTTCAATAATCTTACCAAAAATGTTGGATTGTGCCATTTCTGCTATATGGATCATTCTACCAAAATGGCTTAAAGTCAGAGTTGAAAACAATGGGCCTCATTCACCAATATCTTGCTTTTTTTTTCTTTTTAAGAAGATTTTTCTTGAATCTGTTCTTGAAAAAGGTTCTAAGAAAAGGTCTGTCAGATTCATGTGTTCTTAAACCACAGAATTGTTCACACCTTTGTGCTCTTGAGTGTGCATAGATCCTATTCTCAACTCGCACGAATACTGCGTCACTGCAGTGCTAAGAAGCTAAGAATGATCCACCACCACAATAATACCTGCTCTGTGTTGGTCTTGTGGGCATCACTGAAGAACAGGGTGAAAGGGGACTAACAAAGTGTGCAGAGAAACAGATGGACTACAGTCTGTAATTGTAGAACTATATGCAAGTGGAGGTGATATAATGGACACAATGAGTGTGATTATTACATGTTATTACATATTATTTATTATTATTACATAGTAGTGGATTTTGTCAAATTACCTGCTACATGTTGTGCCTAATATGCATTAACCAAGGTAAAATCACTGTAACATATGGCCTCATTTGGCATATTGCTTATGCAGGTCATAGTTTGTTGCTTTGACTATACTCCATCACACTTACATCTACTTATTTCTACTTACTGGCCACCTACATTATAAGTCACTATAGAGCCTCTCTGTTAACAGATGTACAACTATTAGCCATTCCATTACCCTATTTGAATTGGATTTACTGTAGAGCAGCAAAGTGGATCTTTAAGGTATGTGTTTTCAAATGAAGTGGCCGATCAGTGTTCAGTACTAGAGTTGTGAAACATTGAAATTGTCTTGGGTTAGACTCTAGTCTGTGTGCATTACAGAAAGTCACCCAGTGGTTTAAGTTTCACATCTTTAGCCAGCATTTGAGGTTTTGTCTCTATGTGGACTTGCTTTGTGACTGTCTGAATTCCAGCTGGGTCATGCAGAGGAGAATTTGTTTCATTTTCTACAGAAAGAGAAGTAAGACTGCTAGACCACCAAAGCAGAAATTCCACAGTTACTTAAGACAGTCCCTCCCACACTTAACCTTAAGAATACAGAAATCGCATAATGAAAATGAATAAGCCGAATGGTTGCATGTAATTTCCCAGCACCCTTGTGAGATCAGGTGACTGAAAGGGGTTTCCTTAAGTTGACAGAGGTAGTTTCTCAGTACTGTGGCCATGCAAAGAATTTGTAACTTAAGTAAATTAGGTAAAAATTAATTATGTTCTGTAAAATATGTGCGATGATGTCAGTTGATCCACTTAAATGGATCAGAAAATGGAAAAGATAATTTCAGTATAGATTGAAACCCCAGGTTCTTTGACAGTGGTCAGACCACAGCTCTCAACAATTTCTGCATATACTATACTGTGTCCAAAAAAAACATGTATCTCTATTGTTTTCCCAGTGTTTATTGTTCCTCATCATTTAAGCACAGCAGCTGTCCTTTACATCATGTCAAGACTTCATGATGAATGAACCAACAAATATAATCAGAAATTACTTGGAAAAAAGCAAGTCAGTCATTCAGCTGTGCGTGGCTTGGTTGATATGTGCAGTACTAAGAGTGCTTTATCCTCCTCATTTCTCCAGGTGTTCCAGCTTTTTAGAAGCAGGTGTGTCACAACAGCCACTTTAATATGTTTCTAAAGATCCCAGTGTTTGTACTGGTTGATAATTTAACAGAATGTTTTTTATCTTGTCATAAACAAAAACAAACACAGCAGCTGTTGAGATAGACGCTCACCGCCTCCAAGGACAAATGAATCGCTGTTTCTGAATTATCCTGTATTTATTTCAGAAATGTTTTTGCAGGTACATCATTCTAAAAGGTCCCCCTTGTGAAAGATAAAAAGGAAACAGTAGATATTTATTTCTGAATATACTAATTTTGAGATAAATTTTAATATCCAGTAGTCTGGACATTTGGATTAAACTATGTTTTGCTTAGTATAACAGACTCATGCATTACACAACGCATTCATTCAAGATGTTTGTTTGTTAAAAGTAGAATCTCATGTTTATTTGGGAGTGACAGTGGATAATGTTCTATGAATTTGGGAATAATATTGTTTTTTAGTGATGTTAATGGGTTTTACTGTTTGGTATACTGGACATTGGAATTAAGAGCAAGATTTTGAAAAATGAATATATTTATTATCATCAGGACAACAGAAAACAAACAGAAAACAAAACATTTCCTGTATTTCAGATATGTCATTTCTGTATACATTGCTGGGGTTGCACAATAAATCAATGTAATGTATTTCATATTACATATAAATCTATGTAAAATGTAATATGGATTATGTAATGTTTTCTGACTTTTTTCCATCAATGACCTCAACTGTTTCAACCATTTGTTCATTCTAAATATAGTAATGTAAATCAGTGTACATGATGTACGTTCAAAAGCACTTTGTTTATTATTATGATATAAAGTTATTGTGAAAAGTATTTAATATTTTAAGGGACGTTCATGCAGAAGTCCAGGTAGTTCCAGGAGTTTAGAAACCTTTTTATGCAGCTGTACTTTCAGCAAACACAGGAACCGTTCAGTGCTTGCTTCGCCTTGTTATATAATGGTGAAGATAATATGTATATATATGTATATATATATAATTATATAATATTCATTTTTCAAAAACTCTCACATTTCATGCACCTACGTCCAAATGTCCAGTATAATGCACACTGAATATCATGTTTCCCAGTAAATGTTTTATAACAAAACATTGTTTGTTTTTAAAGTGTTTAGTCTCGGGACTGTGGAGGGTAAAGGACTATGTACGGAATGAAAGCATAACTCACTCCCACCTGCAAAGGCTGTGATTGTTGACATCAGGCCAAAAATGCAGCTCTCTGGAGGGCTCGCCCCAGTGTCACTGAAAAACAACACAGCCGCTCTGAAACACTTTCGAACACTTACAACAGTGTAATTACTAATTACTAACGCAGTCTAACGGCACAGCTGCTAACGCACATCATGAAAGTAAGCTATTAAAAGTGTAGTCCTGTTTGTCTCTGTTGAAAAAGAAGACGAGTAAAACCATTTAAAACCTGAAAACCAGATTTTGCTTCCTAATGTGAATTGGCTTAACCCCTTAAAATCCCAGGCTTATTACATAATAAGGCTTATTATTCAGTAACTATGTGGACTTCAGTGCAAACTAGCTGAGCTTTTCTTAGTTTATAGAAGTGTGTAATAAAACTTGGGCCTTTGCCATTTAAGGGCTTAATTGTTATCATTAGAGGCCACTATAGTTTCCTGTAGGACACCTTTAGATGCGTCTGGAATCAGCTGGACCCTTTAAACAGTGATATCAACCCGTCAAGAAATGCCAACACGTCACAAAAATCACCAGGAACCAACAGAAACACTTGATAGTTTCTTTTTTTTTTTTTTTTTTCTTTTTTTCAGCAGGGTTCAGTGCTCTGGAAACTTCTTCCCGTGTCTAACTTGATGACTGTCCTCCTCGCTGTAAAGGACGGGTTTTCAAGCTTCTGTCAGACCATTTCAGACAGATTTGCAGCTTCACTAAGCAAATAAAAGTAATTTGAGATATTTTATTTGATTTCTAAG
>JAILXH010180588.1:21911-33774 GCA_023558415.1 Piaractus mesopotamicus | reverse complement strand
GAGAGAGAGAGAGAGAGAGAGAGAGAGAGAGAGAGAGAAGCAGTGAACTAAAGCCTGCCTTCCTGGTTGGAGCAGTTTGAGCTCTAACTGCTGGAGATGAGAGATGCACTACACAGAGCGCAGAGCACAGACGGAGCACAGCAGAAACCACACTCACTCTCAGCAGCCTCTTACGGACACCGGAGCTTAGACTTGGACAGCTTGGTTAATGCCAAACCTGGAGCACTGCCATAGCAATGAAAAACTGCAGAGGATGGATGCTGGAAGGGATGTTTTTAGAAAAGTGAAGCAGGCGCTACTTGGAAATGAATGATGATGGTTTTCTCTGAAAAACTGTGACGTTTTGCAGAGCTCCTCTCTTCTCTCTTACTCTTATGTGTCATATGGGACACACTCAGCCTCTCAGCCTCCCTCAGCCTCTCTTAGCCTCTCTCAGCCTCCCTCAGCCTCTCTTAGCCTCTCTCAGCCTCTCTGCTGGATTCTGTTTTGTGACTTCATCTCTTCGCCCTCGGTTTACTTCAAGAAGCATGACTGGATATGTAGCGGCTGAATTGCTCCGAGATGGTTTTTTCAGCGTCTGCTCATGGGAAAATGTAGTCACTGGTACCAATCTGTGAGTACAAAGAGTGCATAAGATGCTGAATCAACCGTTACTTTTGGCGCCGCTCTGAGGTCGTCTCAGTCCAACTGAAACACCCCCAAACTCCTAGCAGCATTTTTCTTTTAAAAGGCTTCCCAGAACAAAGATTTTTGTCAGTTATGCTAATTTCTTCCTCGGTCATTGAATTTAAATCAAGTTATATTTCTCACAGTAATTATGTAACCCCTTAAACTGCAGCCATATAATTCAGCTTCATTAATCCTAAAAATCTTCTTCTTGAGTAAATGCTTTGAGTAACAATTTTTTCAGTAACTGCTATGAAACTAGAATTGAATTTATATAGTTATAATGAGGAATTGAAGTGTGGACCCACATACAGGCCCTAAATTAAACCCATGATAGCCCTAGGTATGTTAAATCATTTGTGTTTGTTATGTTTGTGCCCGTTGAACATTCTCCAGTGCTCAGTTTAACTTTTAATATGATGGGACTTCTTGGACAAAACAAAAGACACCTGAGTCTGTGACAGCCAAGCAAAGTCATGTAAGGAACCTCATGGCGGAACCTAACTATATCTGACTATGTGGACAGTGACCCCTGCTCACGTTTGTGGGGCCGCTGTGACTCTGGGGGGTTTCAGTCATGAAGCCCAGTACCCTCTGCCCTCCTGGCTGCTGGTGTTTCCATGCACAGGATGTTCCAGAGCACTCTGCTAGGACCCCTGAGCCTGACTGACGGTCCGGATCGCAGGCAGCGCATCCGCAGCCACATCAGGATGGTGATGGAACAGCTGGAGGAGGTTCTGATTGAGCTGAAGGACGTGGCCAGAGAGCTCCGAGAGGTGACACCTAGACACATGACACACACACACACACATCGCTGGGCTCTCTCAGGTACTTACAATAGAACGCAGGAGCTTGTTTGGGCTTTATTAGAGGTAGAGGGAGTAGACACGTATAAATACCAGCCTGCAGACAGAAACATCATAAAAACCGCATACTCGACAGGCAGCTTAACAAGGGGTGAGATTTGCACTGACAACACAGCACACATAGTGATGCTTAAAACAAACAAGCTGTCAGTTTTGAGGCCTAATTATCAGCAAGAAAACAATGAGATCGCTCTCTCCACAGCATCAGAAAATCACCATCTCCTCTCCTTTTCATTTGTCAGGGTCACGTCTGTGTTTTCGTTCTGTCCCGTCAGATGAGCAGTACTGTTGTTGCATTTCATTCTGCAATATGTGAAGGGAAAAAACTCAATTAAACTCTTCCTCTACACTGATATGTATGTCCTGTTATACACTGTGGTATCTCTTTGCTGTATAATTTCACCATAGCATTCTCAGCTATAGGAATACACTACCATATTTCTAGCTATGCGAATGCATTACAGTTTTCCTAGTTATTGGACTACACTATAGTTTTCCTAGCTATTGGAATACGCAATTATATTCCTGTCTATAGAAATTCACTACATTCTTCTTAGATATGGAAATATCTGACAGTATTCCTAGCTATACACAACATTGTTCTTAGATATAGGAATACCCAGCAGTGGTCACCAGTCCTCTTCCTGGAAATCTACTTTACTGCAGAGTTTAGTTTCAACCTTTATCCAATAAGCTGCCACACTCCCTTATTTCACACTAATGCATCTGATCCAGCCAATCAGGGAATTAGGAAGAGGTTAATTAGCTATAGCAGGTATGGCAGATCGTGGTTGAAACTAGGCTCTGCATGAAGGCAGATCCCCAGGATTGGCGACCATTACCCAACAGTATTCCTAGCTACAGGAATACACTACAGTATTTCTCACTGAAGGAATACACAATAGAATTACTAGCTATAGCAATACAATACAGTATTCCCACCAACAGAAATACGCTGTAATATTCCTAGCTGTAGGAATACACTACAGTACTGTAAGCCAGAGGAATACACTACAGTATTCCTAGTTATAGGAATACACCACAGTATCCCTAGCTTTAGACATATTCATACCTTTAGTAATGCATTACAGTATTTCTGGTTATAGAAACATACTATAGCACTGCTAGCTGTAGTATTCCTAAATATAGAAATGGCTAATTATAGAAATACCCTATTGTATTCCTAGCTGCATGAACACCCAGCAGTTTTCCTAGCTCTAGGAACACACAACACACACTATATAGGAATACAATACAGTATAGCTATCTGTAGGAATACCCTGCGGTATTCTTAGCTACAGAAATGCATTATAATGTTCCTAGCTGTAGAAATGCACTAGAGTATTACTAGCTATAGGAATACACTTCGGTATTCCTAGCTTTAGGAATGATCTCCAGTATTCTGAGCTAAAACAATGAACTCCAGTATACTTAATTGTAGCAATACACTACTGTATTACTGTAATACCATACAGTATTCCTATAGGAATGTATATCAGTTTTCCTAGATGTAGGAATACAGTACAGTATTCCTATCTGTAGGAATACACTGAAGTACTCCTAGTAGTCTCTCCTTCATTTCAATCACCCTCATTTCACTCTCTGATTCAGTATTGATGGGCTAAAATCAGCCATAACTGATACCTCTACCTCTAAAAGCCAAGCCAGATGGATCTGTCTTTTTCATCCAGTTCTATTGTTATTGATGTTTTCTTTAGGGTTTTGAGTTCTGGCCCCTGCTCAGATTATTATCTCTCAGCTTTCAAACATAACTGCATATCACCAGAAGCATCTATGAACCAGGCTGTTACATTAGCATAACCGCTGCAACTCAAGTCTCTAGCAGTTTTCTTTTGCTGGGTTAAGTCTCTGCTTTAGTCAATCAGTCACCCCCTGCTCCCTTCACCCAGTCCTCCACAACATGTCACATTCATTGTCCTGTCAGCCTGCTATCATCTCCAACCCGTCACTGTGTTAAACAAACTCCCTGTCAGCACAGTGCACAGTGCAGGCCTAGCAGGGTGAGCTGGCAAGAAGGAGACACTGATATACAAGGCGATGATCTATAATGTGACATCTGAAAGCTTTCAGTAATTCTCTGTACTTTAGCAGCATCTTTATGATTTAGACCACATTCAGTTTCACTGAACTGAGGTCTTTTGAAAAGAATTCCAGTGGCTCCAATCAGTACCTTGGTTGTTTGTGTGTGTGTGTGTGGTTTCTTGTGATCCAGGTGTGCAGCAGGTGGATGATTTGTCCTGTCATATTCTTGCCATTTGTGTCCTCTCTGCTTAATGGAGACTGTTTGCTAGCAGATCTCACCAGCCAAGTCTGAGCTTGTATATGCATAATGAAACTGCATTGTTGTCAACCTTGCCATCATAATCAGCTCGTTCCCTTACTAGGCTGAATGGCACTTTTACGCTTTGTAACTTCATCATCTCATAACGCTTTTTTGACCATTTGGCAGTGACACAACATTAAATCAGTGGACTCCAAGAACTTGAAATGAGAACGAGCTAAACCAACAGGTCAATGTTTTAATAATCTCTTTTATCTTCAGAGGCCATGAGAGGCAGTTGATGTCAGTCTTGAATTCCACCTGGAAAGGCATTTAAAATTGTGTTTCGCTGATGCTAAGATCATTCATAATATATGGCACACGTGGTTTTGAATTGTTGAGCTGTGAAAGACAACCAGGAAGAGAGGCTCTTCTGATGAATGCATGTGTGGTGAGTCCTCCATCAGTGTCTGCATGAATCCGTTCCTCCTACACCTGATTTTGTGTCTCTGTTGTGCGTGCCAACCTTGAGTTTGCCTCAAAAAAAGTCCTCCCTTTTGAATGAGCACTGAAAAGAAAGTGTATGGGTGAGCATCCATGGTGAGAATTTGTACTGGAAAAGAAAGACAAGAAAAATCTATAAGCCTTGGCAAAATGCTACACTGCCGAGCTCACCAGCTGCTTTATTAGTAACACCACTCTGATACTGAGTAGAATCCCTCTTTGCTCTCAGAACAGTCTGAACTTTCATGGCAGGGATAGAACAAGGTTCTAACAACATTCTTTAATGTTTCTGGTCCATGTAGACATGACTGGATCTAGTAAGTGCTGCTGATTTGTTAGCTGCACGTTCATGCTGTGAGCCTCCTGTTCTACCTTGTTTTTCCCAAAGGTGCTCTATTGGATTCAGATCTGGTGACTTGGGAGGCTGTTGATATACATTGAATTCACTGGCATGTTCATGGAACCAGTTTGAGATGACTTTTGCTTCACAACAAGCTGCCTAATCACATTGGAAATAGCCATTGGGTATATAAATCAGCAGTTTCTCATCAGCAACAATACTCTGTGGTAGTGAAACAATGATACACTGGTATTAGGGATCTCAATATGCGCTAAGAAAACAGTCCCACAACAACACCAGCAGCACCAGCTTGAACAGTAGACAAAAAATAAGATGGGTTAGAAGATTCATGTTGTTAACACCAAGTTCTGATGCTGCCATCTGCACAACGCAGCAGAATTCAAGATTTTTTAGACCAGGTGATGTTTTTTCAGTCTTCAACTGTCAGTTTGGGTGAGCCTATGCCCAATTTAGTCTCAGATTCCTGATGTGGTCTTCTGCTGTTGTAGCCAGTCCACTTGAGGGTTCGATGTGTCGTGCATTCAAAGATGATTTTCTGATCACCACTGTTGTAAAGACTAGTTATTTGAGTTCTCTTAGCCCTCCTGTCAGCTCGAACATGTCTGGCCAATCTCCTCATACATCTCATTTACAAAGTGTTTGGTCACAGAAGCCACAATCACTCGATTTTTTTTGTTTTTCTATGTCTAGAGAATCTTGTGTGTGAAAATTCCAGATCAACACTTTCTGAAATACTCAAATCACACCGTCTGGAACCAACAACAGTCTTGCCCCATACTGATCTTTGATGCTCTTGATCCATGTCTATATGATTTCATGCATTGTGCGGCTCCAGCATGATAAATGGATAAATGAATTGGATAAACTGGATAAATTCATGACTGAGCAGGTGTACAGGTGTACAGTTCCTAATGAAGTGGCAAGTGCGTGTATGTTGTTGTATCTAATCAATACTAGGCTGACTGGAACTTGCCAACATGCCAAAAGCTAGCTCAGGTACACAGCACCAATCTGCACCCGATCTGTGCTAACAGTGTGACCTCTCACATGCACACAAAATAAATATCATTTAAAATTAATAATGTACTCTAAATTTTCATGTTGTGACAGACGTTT
Organism: Piaractus mesopotamicus; assembly: GCA_023558415.1. Classification (NCBI taxonomy): domain Eukaryota; kingdom Metazoa; phylum Chordata; class Actinopteri; order Characiformes; family Serrasalmidae; genus Piaractus; species Piaractus mesopotamicus. Next base: position 27,980 of record JAILXH010180588.1, on the reverse strand, counting down.
TCATTAAGTTGAATAGAATTTTTCACAGCATGCTGTAACGTTTGTTCAACTTTGCAGTAGTTGCTAAAGAAGAACACATGTGGGCAGAACACAGATTTATGGCAGAGCATAGGTCAATTTTAACTCAATTTCCATGTTTTTTCCCACAGGTGGTGACTCAAATTGACAAACTGACAGCTGGCATTGATCTGGACACAGAAGACGACCCAGAGGAGGACAAAGTGACCCTGGCTTGCAGCAGTAACAGCAGTGAGAGAGCACTGGGGGACCTTTTGAAGGCAGAGGTTTTTTCTAATAAGCGCGACCTACATCACTTATTACATTACCCTCTCCTAGACACTGCTAAGAGACAAGAAACAGTCCTGCATCGGCGGAGCTGTGGAGACTTACCTGCTCTAAATGGGCCCATAAAAGTCCCATACAGTCCAAAGGCTTCCTGGCTCTTTGGCAGTGGAGAGAAAATCCACCACTGTGATAAAGCATTGTATCATGCACTTTGCTGTGATGATGATGATTTTGATGAAGAGAGTGGAGGCAGGAGATCCTCCAGGTTCTCCTCCGATGACTCTGTTTTCTCTTCTTCTCCGCCACGGCCTCTGAGAGTGGAGGCCTTGACGCCCCGGTCGGCCCGAAAATGTCATCTCAGCCCAGGCTCAAAGAAAAAAGCGCTGCGGAGCTGCAGCACTCAAACAGTTTCAGATAAGAGCACACAAACTCCGTTTCCTTACAGTCCTGCCCGACAAAGAGCTTCAAGTGTCCACAAGCACTAAAACACCTCGCAAATGTCCCACTGCTGATATGAACTTGAACTGTTCAATGTATATTTATCTAGAAAATGGTAATGTTACATCTATCAGAAATATTTAATTGCACATCAACTTCTTGCTAATAAACTCATGCAGTTAGCTATTTTTTCCTTTATTTTTAGTGTTTAAGATGTACTAGTTTTAAAATGATGTTTTTTTTTTTTGGTTGAAAGTACAATATTCCAATTCCCAAGTAATAAATCTACCCTGAAATTTGACATCACTCCACTGCCCCCCTGTAGAGTTGGGATTGGTTTCGATCACTCCCACACTGTGCAGTAAATAGCTACAGATAAATTAAATGGGATTGCACTATATTCTTCAGCGAAGAGCAAAATGATTTGAAATGAAGAGTGACGGCTTATCCGCCATGCTGTCAGAGACGTTAGCCTTGTTATTCCTTACTGTCAGTAATGAGGGCACTCTCCTTTACAATCTCTCACAAGGCCATGATCAGACTCACGCTCTCAGTAAGTAATTTAATTAGTTTCTCAGTCATAACTCTTTAGCTCAGGCCTGCATAAGAAAGAGACAAACTGGAACTCTCGTGTAGTGTTGTATAATCAAAAGCCATTTCAATTTCAGTTCCTAGCTATAGGAATCACTTTCAATTCAAAGTGATAAGATTCTTAAATTTATTGAACATTTCTCTGCAACAAGCGCTAATTGACCGTACATATTAATGGTGGAATATATTTGGCACTGTCCTGTTTTAACAACACTAAATGAATAAAAGTAGAACAAGAAAAGATTACACACAGTTTTTTAGAAGTGTTAAAGCACAATCATCATCACCATTATTGTCCATGAACACTTCCTCTATCTTGTCATTTGACACAAATTTACCGTAGGCCTGGTCGTGTCATGAATTTTCATAAAAAGATTCAAATACAAAATCTTGCTCTGCAACAGATTCTGTGTGTAATAGGAAAACAACTAGAAGAAAAAGAATAAGAATATATAACCTCTTAAAAAGGATACAGACTTAATAAAGCATTATAAAGGTGAATTTGGAAATCTAGTGTGTTACTGTTTTACATTATGTTTATTAAGCTTATTATTCAAATACCACTAGTTAAAAAATGATTAAACAAAGAAGTCATAACACACCTAGATATATTTAGGTATTAATGAAACATAACTGTCCTAATTCAGGAAAAAAAAAGTTTGAAGGAAGGGGTTTGAGAAAGAATATGGTCAAAAGACTTTGAACTTGCATACTTGCATAGCTGCATGTAAGTCTAGATTGGGGACTAAATTCAGCCCTGGACTTTCATTCAGACCTGCCCACTGCAGTCATAGCAAGTCTTGCTTGGTTGAAAACTGGAGTGACTGCTAGTTAGCTAGCTAGGTTATCAGCCAGTATGTAATAGTAACTGTAACCTTAACATTAAACTAGCCACATGTGGAGATGTAGATTGAATGACCTGTGAAACAGCATAGACCAGCATAGCTGTTCACCAGCAAAACCAGCATATGATGTGATTTTGGTCATCCACTGAGGATGCAGTGGGCTGCTAACATGTCTAACATGTCTCTAACATGTCACTAACATGCCTCACTAACTGTATTCACCCAGCACATGCTGTTTGTCCCAGGTGGTCTCCATTCATTTTATAAGGGACAACATTAGAAACAACAATGTAGGACATGTGCCGAATGCAGTTTCTGTCCTTCTTGCTTTCACAGCAGTCCACACATAAAACACCCCAAGAGGAATCGTCTTGGTCCTTCCAATGGCCAGTCCATCCCTGGGTGCATGAATGAAAGGGCAATTCCACCAATTTTCAAAAATTCTGCATAATTCAATCGCTGATATGTAAACAAAATCATTCAGAGTGTTTTGATGTAAAATGTTGCATTTTAGACAAACACATTGACTCTTTACAGTAGTGGTGATAGGAACCAGGGTTTGCAATGTCTACAATGCAAATATAGACATTTTATTTAAATTTGAAAACCGTCAAATAACCTACACGTCTGTAGGGATATATGTAATGCTTATAATAGTAAATCTGTTGAGGCTATTTTGCCATAGAATGCCCTGTATGCATATAAGTAAAACAATGTCTAAGACATCAGGCAGTGTATTCATAATCATTTTGTGGAATAACTTCCTGTGAGAAAGCTGTTGGAGGCATTAAAAACTTTGGACGAAAGTTTGTCTAGAACAGAACATCTCACATCAAATCATTCTGAATGATTTTGTTTCTAACTTAATGATGTAATTATGTAGGGATTGTGACAAATCTGTGGAAATGCTCTTTAAATAGAAGTTTTTGAATATTTTCATGCCCTAGGTGAGTTGGTGTGGTGTGACCCTTGTATATATAAATGCATTACTCGTTGGGCAAATGTAAAGGAAAGGAATTAATATCTAGAATTACTCCTTCTAAATGAAATGAGTAAGCTGGAAAGGTTACAAGTGTGAGTTCATCTTTAATAATGAATTTAATAACTTTTAACAGCCTTAAACAACACTTTCCATCTGCCACGGTCATAAAATACTTTATCTCCCTTATTAGAATGAGAACTCTTGCAGAATTATGACATTGGTTTTGCCGTGTCTCCTAGCTGTCAGTGGGTTAAATGGTTGTGGACCTGTATTTAAACTCTTCTGCTTAGAGCCGTGATCTACATAAACTGTAGAGCCGCTCGGATTAATCATGCTCTGTCATTGAGCGGTAAACAGGAGGGTCAGTGGCATATCAGAGCTCGCAGGTGACACTGCTCTGCCGTCTCTGTGTCTCCGTGCAGTAGGAGTGCAGACACCTCATAATCAGATGTTAATGAAGCACTAATGGGCCCGGTGACACCAGACTAAGCCGCTTTGCTAATCTAGCTGAAGGGGGTTAGAGAAGGAGAGGAGAGGAAGCTGGCAAGCGCTACAGTTGATGCAGCAAACAAGAAACGAATTAGAACAAAGTGTGTCTTACCATACCAATTAAACTGCTACAAGTACAATTCTGCTGACACCAACACAAATCGAGCAATCAAAACACGGTGCACGAAGACAGCCTGTAATTCACAAGGTCATCTGGAAACTCAACACTCAAAACTGTTAACTCATGAATTTGTCTTTACTGAAATATCTGCACCGATCCAGATGAATTCAGTACATCGAGGAGCACGTTTAATCATTGGGTTTTATTACATTTTCTGGTTCTCTATTTAAAAAGGGTGATACCGCATAGAGAGGCTCTGCTCTGTGCTTAATGGCGTGCATGCAGATTGAGACAGATTAGAACAAAATTTTAATAGACTCTCTCTTTGTCCTTTTCCTTTTTCTCCCTGTCTTCTACTTGCATACCTAGCACTTAGTCTCTCGCTGCGTAATTCCTTGTAGGATAATGCACAATCCAACTTCTTCAGAGTGCTTTATATCCCATTCTCATCAGGCCACTGCAGACGAGGTCTTGAGCCTAATTAATCAAATTAGGGAATCCATTCTACAGCCTCTCCATTAATCAGACAGCACTGTGTGAGCTGCATCTCAAATCGCCACATTCAGGCCAGCTCAATCAGCCTGAACACGAGCGCACATGCCCATATCACACATTATCAATAATGTATCTTAGTTATGTGGTTTTGTATAACACCTTGCTCTGATAAGTTCTAAGCATTTTAAATACTTCGAGCCATGTCATCTGTTACAGAAGTCAAAAATAAAAAAAATGAGCCATTCATTTAAATTCAGTTCAATTCAAGTGTCAATTAAGTGTTAACTCTGTAAATTCCGAGGCTTATTGCTTCTTATGGCTTGTTGAATTGGCATTAATAAGAGTTATTCTTAAAGGGACATTATGGCCTGAAACTAGCATTTAATATTCTACTCATGATATACAATATTCTGTAGCATAGCATTGCACCCCTCAGCCTCATCAGTTTGACAGAATTCATGATTTTGTATCCTTTTTTGTTTTCGTCCATCACTGTTCTCTTGCTACAATACCTAGCATGCCTTATGCAAATATGTCATACAACTATTGCATGTATGTAATAAAGAAATGCTGACTACTGGCAGAAAAACAATTTCAGACAGCCTGACCTCAAGTATCCACCCTAAACAACTTAAATTTTCCAGAAGTTCCTCCCACCTTCAAGACGCATCACCAGCAGGGGGTTAGTCTTCAAACTCAAACATGTGAGAGATTACTGTTGCACAACTGTAGAAGGTGAGTAGGCATATTTAAAACAGATGAAGCAATGGTTACAGTTTTCATTTTGGCCATAGTGTCCCTTTAAATTATAGCACTGTGAAATGGAAGCCTCTATCTGTTGGCAATTCCTGGCCATTTAAGAGGTTAATACCATCATATACAGTTTAACGGAATATGTTCAGGTTATTTTAAAAACAAAATACAAAATAAGACAAAATAGCATGTTTTTTAATCAGTGCACATGGATACAACGGCAGCATGCAAAAGTTAACCATGTAAAGTTTACAGTAGCAAGTTAATGCAGGTATATGAAGATGACCTGTAGAGAGCGTGTGCGTGGCTATAAATTTAATTCATGGTGGATACATACAGTATTGAGAGTGGACAGATAACACTGCATTCACATAGCTGTTTATATAGCCTAGTCCAGACCTTAACATCACTGAACATGTTTGGGATTATGTGAATTATGAGAAGCAGAAAATGCAACCAACTTCTTAGACTGAACTTTGGAGGTGTGTATATTTTCTGCTTTTTTCCTGACACTGAAAAATTAATAACTCATACTTAATGGCTATTTTCACTAGAAATAAATTAAATAAAGGGTGTTTTTTGACTTTTTCCATAGTACTATAAATATCATATAAATATTTCTCTAATATATCTTAAAGATTAGATTAGCCTAAGAAGTAAAAAATATCAGATCAGGTATTGGTACTGGCCGACACTCAAGGTTTCAGCATTGGTATAGGTATGGAAAAAGAAAAAGTGTTATGTTGCCAAAGTTCTATTACTGGTGCGATTCCGGGGCAGGAGCACACACTCCATTGCCTTCGGTACTTCCACAAACATGTTGTTAGATACACAGGCAGTGCTTCACTAGGCTTGGCTGAACTGGGTGTCCCTCTATTCAGGGTGAGAAATGTGTGGGCTGTTGCCTCTCCCTGTCATGGCTAGCGTGCCCTGCTTCCCCCAGGCTCTGTCAGTCCTGCTCTGCTGAGTGGTGTGCACCGTGGCAACTGGCACTCACTGAAAAGCATATCCAGCCAAGCAACCATCTGTCATTGTGAATAACAGCGTGACAGCACAAATACAGGTCTGCC
>JAILXH010180588.1:3707-21509 GCA_023558415.1 Piaractus mesopotamicus | reverse complement strand
AAAAAAAAAAAAAAAACGAGTGAGATGAGTTAATTAATGTTAATCAAATTATATGTAGGCTTTAAAACACCAAGTGTCTTACATCTAAACCTGCTCATCCAACATTACTGCTGAAATCAGGGGTATCCATAGGTCTGTCTGCAGTAACAGCTTCTTATGGAAGGGCTTTACACTAGATGTTGGCACATTGCTGTGAGAATTTGATTGCATTCAGCAACAAGACCATTAGTGATGTCAGCTACTGATGTTGGATGATTATTCCTCTTCAACTCATCCCAAAGGTACTGAATGGAGCTCTATCACACCAGAGAGCACTGCTATGGAGCTCTATCACACCAGAGAACCCTTCCAGCCCACGCTTGACATTGGGCATGGTGACCTTAGGCTTCTCTGCTGCTGCTACAGAGCATTCTGTTCTTTTGGCACTGCTTTTCTGTGGAGATTATATAAGCTGTGTCTGTAAATGAACGCTAGTCAGCAATGGGTGAACCTTAAAGCAGCTGAATGCACTAATTAGGAGGGATATCTGAGTACTTTTGCACATATATTGTATATTTTATGATAACATATAATGCTACTACATGCAGATTTTTAAAGAACCTACAATGAAATGAAAATGCTCTAGTCTAAACTGCTTTATTTATTTGGAGGATTTACTGCATTCTCATCATAAATTCTTCCTGTTTGCTTTGGCTCACATTGCGCTCACAAACAACATCGCCCTCGTCCGTTCATAGGAGAGCCATACAATCGAAGCTTACGCAGCGCGAAAAACTGCATTTCCCAGAAGCCCCGCCAGGTTCACCGCTTTACGTCGTTACGCACAAACGAAAACAGAAGGATTTTTCCAGTTTGCTTGTAAGCTTTAATGAGGCGGGTATCTGTGTCGTTTTGAAGGTTTAAATGCATCAATTACTGGTTATGGTTTGTTGTTTATTCTAAAGGCAATAGATTTATACCACCTTCACTCGTCACTCAAAACCAAACCCGTGTTGTCAGAGCATCTAGTCTCGGCCGGCCAGCCTGCCATCTCTGCGAAAAGCGCATGTTCATCCAGGAGTAGCGGTAGGTCCTTGACCGGGCTAACGTGCTGAAGTCCGAAATGGCTGTTCCTGAGTGGCGTTTGTCGCTGAAGCTGATGGACCAGCCTTCTCTTCCAAAATCGGTAATCCAGTTTCCGGAGACAGAGCCTGGAGACGTCCCACCTGGCGAGTATCGGGTAGCGACTCTAAAACAGCTTGTTTCAGCACAGTTACCAGACGCTATTCCGGACCCCGAGCTTATAGGTAGGTTCATGAATGTAATGTTCAGTTCCCTTAGTTCATCACAGCTTTGAAATACCCGTCCTGTTAGTCTGACCCACTCTTCCCTTATGATGAACAGGCCTAACGGTGTTATATTTCACAGAGTTGGTGTACTGTGGCAGAAAGCTGAGGGATGAACTCACTTTAGACTCTTACGGGATCCAGTCAGGATCTACTGTACACATCCTGAGGAAGTCATGGCCAGAACCTGAGATCCAGCCTGGTAGGCACCTACTGATCCAGGGTTGCACTAAAGCGGCCGTCCCCAACCCTCCTCCTGCAGATCTGTTTTCTTGTAAAGTTTAGTTCCATTTGGCACCTCCTGCTCCTCCTAACAGCCACTCAAGAACTTCTGAACCTTCTGAAGAAGTTAATGAGCTCGAGCAGATGTGGCAGACTGGGGCTGGAACTAGATTCTGCTCGAAGGTAGATCTCCAGGACCTGGGCTGGTGCCCACTGCATTAAAGAAAAGAGGCCTATTCTAAATCACAAATGCCATAGCAAATTGTCCTGTCTGTTTTTTCAGAGCCAGTTGACAGGGTAACAGCTGCGAGAGAATTTCGTGTCCTGCAGGCAGCTCTTCATACCAGCACAGCCTACAGAGACTCGGTAGGGTCAATAATAGGGTCAGATCTTGTATGAGGGGGATCCAGTGTCTTTAAGTTGATTTGTTTGTTTTTATTTTTCAACCTAGGTTTTCAAGATGCTGAACAACAAAGAGTCTTTGGATCAAATCATTGTGGCGACACCTGGTCTAAGTTGTGATCCAATGGCCCTATGTATGCTACTCATTTCTTAATAATAAGGGGAATTCCACCATTTTTTTGTAAAGAAAGTCATTCAGAGTGTTTTGATGTGAAATGCACAGTGCTAGAGAACTGTTCACAGTACTGGTGATAGGAACCAGATGTCTGAATAGTTTAATCCTTCTAAAAGCTCCCTCACAGAGAGTTACTGAATTAAATGGGTATGAATTCACTGCCTGAAGACATTTTTATGATATAAAAATTTGGTTGAGATAAAAATTTGATCTAAAACTTTTTTTATGTGTCATCACTATCCAAAAAAAACCACAAGTTTCTCCTTTCCGATGTTTATTTATTTATTTTTTTATTTATTATTTATACACAGCAACTGTCCTTTACATCTTGTGAAAATTTCATGATAAATGGAACGCTAGAAATTCTCCAAAATTGCTTGGAATAAAAAAAAAACATATTCATTTACATTAAAAAAAACTGTCCATCTTCTCTGTAAAGCACGGTGGACAGCTGTATTCTGAAAGGTACATGCAGGGCATTCTAAGGCAAAATAGCCTTTTTAGATTTTTTTTTTTTTTTCACATTTACCACCATTTTACCATTATCAACACTACATGTAAAAACTCCGGAGACTTGTGTAGGTTCACTGGTCATTTTGGATGGTAAATAAAACTTCTATATTGTGCTGTAGACATTATAGGTAGAGGTTTCCTGGTTCCTATAACCACCATTGTAAAGAAATCATAGTTGGCAAGTTTCTCAAGTGAACCATTTCACATCAAACCACTTTGAGTGACAGTTTATTTACATCTCAATGACTGAGGTGTCTATAAATGTAAAAAATCTAGTGGAATTTTTTGGAATAACTTCATTATCACTTTTGAGAAACTGTGCTACATTAGTTGTACATTTTGTACTTTATTGTGACATAAAAAAAAAAATCTAGGGTGAGTTTTTTAAATTTTATATTTATTGCTAAGACATCTTAACTCTTGCAAGGGATGTTCAGAGTGATACGTATAAGCATCCAATGGTGATCCTAGTGCTGTAACATTATTGCAATCCTGGTGCTTGACTTGCATACATGATGTTTTTTTAGGTGTCCTTCAAGACAAAGAACTCTTTGTGCAATTCACAGATCCTAACATGCTAGACACGTAAGTAGATCAAATGCCTACCTAAACAACGCCTCAGCTTATTTCCTTCTCACAGTGTGCAAAGAAAGAGTCAACTCCCAGTGCTCTGTTCTGAAGAACTACACACCAGTTTTGGAAATGCTTCAGATGAACTGGTTTTACTTCTGCATGTCTTTTGTTTCCACTAGGCTTATTAACTCTCACCCAGCCCTGGTTAATGCCATTATTCTGGTGCTGCATTCTGTAGCTGGCAGTGTGCCCACACAGCAGAGTGCCAGCTCTTCCAGAAATGTGTCCTCCAGCTCCTACAGTGACATGCCAGGTAAAATATTTCACATTTAGTCCGTTTAATTGCAGCTATGATGTTCTATTACAGTACTGTTATGGAATTTATCAGTTCACAGAAACAAATTGTTGTAGTTTGGCATGTTTATAATTCAAAGGCTTATAATGACAATTCCACAGTTACACACAGTTATCACAGAGATGCTTCTTTCTGTTGCAGGAGGTTTTCTCTTTGAAGGCATGTCTGACGATGAGGAAGAATTCCAGTCGGTTAGTCATCACACTCTGTGCTCTTTTGAAAACATATTCATCATGCAGAATATGCACTGGCCCTGTGTTCTTTCCACTCTGTTAACTGCTCTGATGTGTAATAGGGGAATCGTGGTGGGACATCGTCCAGTTCTACAGGCTCTTCAGGCTTGAGACCTGCTACATTAGGCTACAGTGGGGCAGTAGGACCCAGACCAATCACTCAGAGCGAACTGGCCACAGCCCTGGCTCTCGCCAGCACTCCCGAAAGTAGTGCTGTTACACCTACCATAGGAAACCAGGTACTCAGTTATTAACATGTTATGCCAGCCTTTGCAGCAGATGTAATGTTCTACTAATTCTACTAATAAAACATTAAATTATAATGGACAACCTAATGCAGATTTAATCTAAATATTATTTAAAATCTTCTATATTATAACATGCTGCCCAATGTAATGTAACCCTAAACTATATTTTGCTTAATTTTCCTGTTACTGAGGTACTGAAGTGTTTTGGCTTTTTAATCCAGCACTTTGGACATGAGCAATCAATGAAGTTAAAGAGCTGACTGTCGGCTGTCATTTAAATATGCATTAATCCATGTTGGATGACAGAATAAGAAATTATAGTACATATCATTCATATTTATCCTATTTTGCAGTTGTTTTGAGCTTTGAGCTCTTGCAGCAAATGCAGCAGACACTTTTGAAGTATTTATTTATTTATACATTTGCTGTTAGTGCCTGGCAGCATGGGAACCAAAACAAATTCTTTGGAAGTTAAGCAGGCCAACATGAAGCTGACTAGAAGAAATCAATCCAAGAAGATGTATGAAATGCCCTGGAACAAGCAGATATTCAAGATTTCAGAATGTCGTTATACTCAAAGGACGTGCAACTTAAGTCTTAAACATAATATCAGTATAGAAAACAATGAGTATTTGTCCAAATACTTTTGGTGATGTAAACAAAATGTGCTGTTATTTCTAAATGTTCATTGGTTTCCTAATGCGTTCTTGAAATCCTCATTCATTTTTGTTTATTTTTATTGTTTATTAACAACCAACACTTCTAATAGCATCTGGACTTTATAGTCTTCTGTAACTGTATCACAGTTTAGAGGGGTGGTGAGATCTGGAGAGGTTAGTATAACCATAACAACAGAAAAGTGGTACTGGCCAAATGCATGTTTATAAATCTGAATATATAGAGTGGTCATTTGCTTATGCAGATATTCACACTTATTTCTACTTTTTTTTTTTACGTGAGAGGTTTAGAATGTGTGCGTTCTAATTTGTATTTCTATGTCCCTGTAAGGGTGCTTCTTCAGGGGTTTCCCCTGTCCCTGCAGGAACACCTATAACAAATGACCTCTTTAACCAGGCCTTGCAGCAAGCCTTACAGGTGTCTAGCATATCCTCCCTTCAAGTAAGTAAGCACCAGCTGATCATCATTTTCATAATGTGCAGAGGCTGTTTTATTAAAAGCTTTTGTCTTTATTCCAGAGGCAAAACTGTAATAATTAATCATTAACAACTATGTGTATTACTGTTATGACTGATTTGTATTGTGTTAAGACTAAGAAACCTAATATGAAAGATGTTAATTATTGTTATGTGTAATATCAGGACAAGGCTTCTGTAGCTGATCTGTCTGTGCGTTTATTTTTAGAGTCAGTGGCAATCCCAGCTTCAGCAGCTTCGTGATATGGGGATCCAGAATGAGGAGCTAATCTTGAGAGCCCTGCAGGCCACTGGAGGAGACATCCAAGCTGCCCTGGAGCTCATTTTTGCTGGGGGAGCCCCATAAGTCTCTCTAGGTCACACCCACTAGAAAGTATAATCACTGTTGTTTTTTTTTTGTTTGTTTGTTTGTTTGTTTGTTTGTTTTTATTGAAACGACTTATGCTGGGTATTTGAAGCAATTACTGGAAAGTTGGACAGTTATTCCATGTTGACTTTTTCTGTCTTCAAAATACAAGCTACTTGCACTTTTCCCTGAAATGCTAACATAGATGTTTTATTTATTTTAATATCATAGACGATGTGAACATATTATGTCTTCTTAAATATGGCAAATGATCCTCTGATGTTGGCGTTTGTGATGCTTCCCTTCTGTGTATTCTACCTGCAGTACCATCTTACGGTACATTGATTCTGTTTGAAGTTGTGAGCCTCAAGCAGTCAAGATTGTGTTTTAATGCAGCAGAATCAATTATAGATATGGAGTGTAGAATGTTGGTTCTGTACACTACACACTTGTCACTGGGCTTAAAACTCAATACAGGAGATGAATTAACCTACATTGTTTGGTTTTTCATTTGTTTCTATGGTGGCTTCATTCTTCTGTGGACAAAGGATATATATTGTAGCTTTAAGCAAATGTAGCTAAACAAATAAGCCATAACTAAAAATAAAGAAGCAGAGATCAACATTACTCAGGGTTGAGGGTTTTAATTGAGGACGAATCTAAATATTTAAGTCTATTTGAAGTTAACACCTTAAAAAGGTTCCAAGTACTGTTGTTTTCAATTACATGTAGGCTAATATTGAACTGCTAAATGTAAAAAATGTTATTTACAATGAAAATAAACTGACTGATTCTCTAAATGTATAATTACTAAAATACGCCAGGAACAAAATCACTGGCGTTATGCGGTATCGTCACTCCGTACCGGTGGAGTACACAAGGCTGCCATGTTGGAAGAAAATCCTCATTTTTACGAGCACTATGGGCACTGTGAGTCATTGTGAGGAACCGGTACTTTTGGGTCTGGTCACAAAATGGAACCATTTCTGTGGATCTAAGTCGACTATTTGGCTTAGCTTTTTATGATTGTAGAAAATATGCCTAAAGATTTCTCTGCATGATTCCCTACACCATTTCCCCCAGCTTCCCACACAGTTTGTTTAATCCATTAAAGCACTGATAGGCACAAAGATAAATTCTGTGTTGACTCAAAATTTAACAGTTTAAGGTGGAGATTAAATGTCTGCGTTTTCCATGTTGGGCGTGTGTTGGCAGATGACGGTGACCTGGCAAAATGTGTAACGGTGACATTTTGACGCTGTGTGAGAGACAATGTATACATATAACGTCATGCAAATGCGCAATATTAAATTTAGACTACCTCACCGCCTTTTATTTTAGATTGTTGCCAGGTGACTGTGAATTCACAGTAACTGTGTACTCGTATCTGGCAACCCAGTATGGAAATCGCTGAAATGTAATCCCTTCCTCAAACATTTTCAAGGATACGGCACTCCAGCCTCGTTATCTCCAGGGTCTGACGGCTCTTCGTTAAAGTATGTCCACAGGTGGCGTCCTTGACCATAACCAGCCTGCTTTCTTACTGAATATGCCGAACGGTTTACCCATTAACTGCACTTAACAAACTTTCCAGATAAGGGTTTTTAACGAAGAAAATCTGAGCTTTGCTTGGAGTACCGCGATGAGGGACAACACTTGCGCCATGTTCACTCCAGTGCTCCGCTTTAACGTTCGTGTGATTAATCTGAGTTTGTCTGAATTGCTTGTTTGTTTTCGTCCGTAGAAAATGGCCGGTGAGAGGCCCTGTCCTTTACTCTCTGTCCATCCGTCTCGCTGCTTGGTGGATGAGAAGTTCAAGGTGCTCTGTCAGCATTTACTGCCCGCTCTGCAGGTCACTCTGCACGCGCTGCTGCAGTCAGAGGACGGGGACTACTGGGAGGCGTTTGGCCATTACCTGACTGACGCGGCCGGCTCTGTTAGAGGTAGCTGTTTAACAGTGTCTGTCTGGTTGACAGAGGTGGGTGGAGGGGCCTCCACCAATGTTTCTGCGAAATAATGACTTAAGCATGTACCTTTCAAAAAAAAAAAAAAAAAAAAAGGTACAAAAGTATCAGGTCAAAAAGTACAGAGTAAGTTTTACTTAAAGACCTGCAGGGAAAATTAGAGCATATATCAACATAGGACCTCGAGTTGGTTTGGCTCCAGTCTTATGTTTTTGATGCACTCTTGGTCTAAAAAGTGATCAAAGATGCTGTCACCACCATAGAGTTAAATTTACTCAAGTAAAAGTTTGAAAGATTCATACTTGAGTATTTTCAAATGATAATACTTTTAGTTCTACTCAGGTACAGTTTATTTGTGAGAAAAGGAATGTACTTTTTACTCAGTTGCCTTTTAGTAATTTGAATTTAGTTCCTAATTCCTCGTTTTTTTTCTGTTTATTTTCATTCTGTTATGTTGGAAATGGCATGTTTTGGGCCTTTGAGCTGTATCCTGTATCATCTTTATTTTGGACAGAGTGCATAAAAAGAGAAGAAAAGAGTCCAGTAAACCTCACTTCTCATGCTGATAGAGGCTAGATTTAATAAAGTTACACTGCGGTTCTGTAAGTTACTCAGTTCCCGCCTAGATTTGTGATCTGGTATCTTTGTGCTTCTACTTAATGTGTTTTGTTTTTGGAAAAGTACTCTTCATTTGATAAAAGTAACAATACATTTATTTGAGTATAGGTTTAGGTTAGTCTGTCCACCTGAATTTATGTAAGGTAATAAGCACAAAATATTATTAAGTAGAACATAGACTTCATTTCCTCTCAGATATGCTTGAGTACATGGAAATGACAAAATGTAACTAGTTGGTTGAAATACTTTCCTCACTTTATCAGTTATTGTTCAACATGCGAGCTCTAACTGAGTTTTCACTCTGTCTCAGTTTCTGAAGATGCCAGTCTTGGTGGGTCATACAGCGGTGTGGAGCCCATGGGCCTGCTGTGGAGCATGAGACCAATTCCTGGAAGCAAGACAGGCCTCAGGTTAACTTTTAGCAGCCTTTAGGGCAGGGGTGTCCAGTCTTATCCGCAAAAAGGGCCAGTGTAGCTGCAGGTTTTCAGTTCAACAAAGCAGGACAACACATGATTAATTTTTTAAAGAATGAGACCAGCTGAATCCTGCTTGTTTGGAATGAAAACCTTGATGGGACACCCCTGCTTTAGGACTCTCGTACTGCTTAAAGGGTGATCATGCATGCAAACACTATTTAATTACATGTACTTTCTTTTGAAAGATTGCGCAAGATGGATGTCTTCAAGCCCACTGATGTGTACATATCTCTGTATGAAGGCCACCTAAATGAGGGGTTCAAGGATAAACATCCTCTTGCCTCTGTTGTGGCACAGCGATGGTACACAGCTCCTGGAGTCCAGAGGGTAGAAGTCAGGGAGAAAGGGTTAAAGGGAACCCTTTTCATACCCCCAGGTATCAGTGACAGGCGATTAGGTAGATGTTGAAAGAATATATCTGTAGTTCTAAGACAGTCCTATAGTACTACAGTTCTAGGACACTTCTCAGTAAGATACTCGTTTACATAGTTATAGTGATATTTTACATTTTTATTGCTGTTTATCTAGGAAGCTTTAACAATTATCTTATCTCTAAACAGCATATCGGAAAAAAAGTGTTGAGATTGGTTTTACTAGTTGATAAGTACAACAGCCAGGAACATGGTTGATGTGAAAAGAAGTAGTTTGTTTCTGAATGAAATCTACTTTCTAGGTCCTGGCCCTTTCCCTGCTCTGTTGGACCTGTGGGGTGGAGGAGGAGGCCTGGTGGAGTATCGCTCTGCTCTCCTGGCCTCACGAGGCTACGTCTCGTTATCTTTGCAGTACATAGGCCTTATGGGTGCTGATGGCAAGCCACACAATGTGGGCAATGACTACTTTGAGGTATTGGTCTTTTAAATGATGACATGTAGGTACTGTAATTGTACAAATAGAGATACAAGGTTATGCACTGCTGCATTGTGGTGTCTCTTATCTCTTCCAGGCTGCCTTCAGTGTGCTGAAGCAACACCCACAGGTGTGTCCCGACAGAGTGGCAATGATGGGTTTGTCCTTTGGTGTCTCTGTGACCCTGGGCATGGCAGCATATTCCTCAGTGATAAAGGTTGACCAGCTTAAGCTCTTCTCACATTTATCTTTATTATAACTTTGTAAACACTTTGATAATCTTTGCCCTTGTTCTCAAAGCCCATCCTTTATTGAGGGAATTGCTTATTTGTCTGAAGACTGTCTGTGTATCTTTGTGATTTTGTCAGTGTGTGTCTTAAAGCTGGTGTATCATGCACCTGCTATAAAACTACACACATTTGTTCTTATTAGGTTCCTTCCTTTTAGTACCAAGTATAGATATTTAATGTCTCTAAATGTTCTTGCAGTAAATGGCGTATAGCATGACAACCTATTAACCAGATATTTTTTTAAACTTTCACGCTCTTTTTCAGCCAAAGTGTGTAGTCTGTGTTAGTGGAAGCCATGTTATGCCTGTCAATGGATCTTTGGCTGATGTCTTTGATGAGATCAAAAAGTAAGTGACATTTTTGACTTTACATGAAGGCTGAGTGATTAGTAAGTGTACGTTCAAGAAAAGCTACACTGGCCATTTCATTATATACACTTACTGAGTGGTTGTTTCAAATCTAATCACTTGCTTTAACCATTGGACTATTGTCACCACTATTGTACTCAACATTTAGTCAAATGAGATCAGCCACAAACTGTCTTTCCACACATGACCGGCATTAATTGGATGTTTTGCCTATTGTTGCCAGTGTAGCAAATCCTCATCTCTCTTCAAAGCAGTAACTTTGAAGGAGAAAGAAAACCTGTAATGTATTATCTGTAATGTGTGTTAATATAATGAGATTTTGTTTATAGTCAATTTGGATCATTTCTAATGGTCCATTCCTTGCAAAATTTAATTGACATCTGGTATTTTTGAATGGTGTTAAAAATTAAAAAAAGCCAAAAAAAGGAGTTATGAGGAGTTTTGATATGACAAATATGACACATTTGTGACATGGCCTGAGTGGCCAGTACAGATTTGTTGATGTTTCTAGCTCAGCATGCAAAAACAGTTTAGATTTGTATATTCTTTCTGTTTTTGTTTTCTGTTTTGATTTTAAGGAATGTCAAGAACACCCGTTATGATGAAGAGCAGAGAATCATTTGGCGAGATCTGCTGCTGCCGATACCAGACGACGCTTCAAAGAAAGTTGAAGTGAGGATTCCCGGAAGAGTCTCTGCCACATTCAACTGATCATCATTTTATACATTTTCTGATGTTCAGCAGTTCTGGATGCACACAGTTATGCAATCTCTGTTTGTGTAACTCTGTTTTGACCAGATGAGTCGCATCAAATGCCCTGTTTTATTGATTGTTGGCGAGGATGATCAAAACTGGCCGGCATCAGAGTCTGCAGAGGATGTAAGAAGATGTACTTGTGTCATTTCCTAATCTGTATTTTACTTATTAACGTGTTAATTTATTGATATGACCTCTTTAGATCATCTGACATTTGCATGAACTGGAATGTCACACTTACGGTCCTGAAGACCACACTGTTGAGGTTTAAATGATTTCTGCTATTCAGCTCAATAATTGATAATAAACTGAAACATTAAGACTAATCTGTTAATCTAGAGAAACTGTACAGTGTGGTGATGGAGTACAAACCAAGGTTAAAGATCCAGTGCCTCTTTCTTCCACTCCTAGATGAAGCAGATGATGGAGCGAGCTGGGAATAGTCACCTGTTGACTGTTCTCTCCTACCCTGAAACAGGCCACCTAATCGAGCCACCCTATAGTCCTCATACCCAAGCCAGCAACTTCATGTTGTCAGAGACAAGGAATAAAGGTAAACCTTCAGTTTATTTTAAATAGATCTGTCTGTGTAGATCTGGCACACCAGCCATCATCCCCTGTACTGTTCACTGCGTGTGTATTCTGAATTTAGATTTGATGAATGTTGTGATTTTTGTTGCAGTGGTAGTGCTGTGGGGAGGACACACTGTGCCTCACAGTCGAGCTCAGGAAGACTCCTGGCACAAAACCCTGGCCTTTCTGGAGCAGCATCTCTACAGCAATGCCATAGTGGCATCCAGGTCCAACCACTGAGAGCAAATATGTTGTGAATCTCACTTTTGAAACTCACAGGTGAAAAGTCTTCATCAGTTTCACTGTCACAGTTTTGTCTAACAACTATTGTGCCTTATATCATCTGCATTCCAGGTTTAAAATATTAACCATATATTAGTTTGACAATCTGATTATGCCTAAAATATTACGTAAAATGAAAAAGAGAAAGGAATCAACAGAATATGGTGTATTCTTCAAATTTAAATGCACATGTGAATGCTTGTAGTTTTGAAAAAAAATGCAATGATTAAATGATTTACATACAATATATGAAATATGCACAATATTGTTAATGACTTTTTGGAGTAGACAATGTTTTTTAGTGATATAAGCAACAAATGCTGACCTTAACAATTATTTGATAGAGGAAATACAATTTCACCTTTTAATAAACTGACTCAGTTTAATCTTACTTGTCTGTTTACTTTGAAGCAATATCTGAAAACATGTGACTTAATATCCTGAGGCATTCTTGTTTTGCAGCCACTGACAGTGTACATGTGTAGTGAACAAGTGTTGTAGAAGGAGCTGATCTTCATAAGTTTGTCCACCTCAAGGCAAGTGTGGCACCACTCCAGAAAAGGCTGCAAGAATGTCACTCCATATTTTTTCTAGCAAAAATAGGGCAATCGAGAAGGTGGTAAAGAAAAGCAGTTATGTACATTTCTTTGCTGAATGTAATGATAGTAGAATGTTATAACACACATTATATACCACAAATGTCATATATGTAGATCATGAACTGAGCCCCTGAGTGGAAATTCAGTTAGTAGCATTCTGAAGTCAATAGAGATGTGTAAGCTGTATGATTTTAGCTTTGGCCATTTAAGTTAACAGAATCAGTGATTTTTAAGTCATTCCAAAGAGGACGACCTTCTGACTTCAGGTAAGCGTTAGTAATAGGATGGTGTAACACTGAGAGTGCAGATACTCTGAGCTGGATGCACTAGCAACATGTGACCTAAAAATAAATGTAGATGAAACAATTTGTCACTGTCCAAAAAAAAGAAAAAATGCCAGCTTTACCAAATGGGACAAAATTACATTTACTTTTAATGTAAGTTAATCTAAAGAGATTTTATTCCAAGCATTTCTTTTGCCTATTAATCATGATATGTCCACAAAATGCAAAGGCTGCTGTGCTGACATGATACAGAAAAATAAAAAGCATAAAAAATGAGATCCTTTTTTTTCACAGAGACAAAATACAATGACAGTGAAATCAATCAGAACTGAATGCAAATGTCCAAAGAGAAGATGAAAATCTGGGCAACAAGTTAGACATTTGACATTCATTGCAAGAATTAAGACATGGACCACATTTGTGAAATTTTATCTGATAATTACTTTCCAAAAAACAAATTGCCATTAACAATACAAATTGTCTTTTTTCGCTCATTGGTGTTCTTTTCCACACACAGTGGGGAAAAATAAGCCCAACAATTGTACTTATTTCTGCTAGCATCCAGATGAGATTCTAGTAGTTTGTTGGCACTAATCTAAGGACAATTTGAACAAACATTTTTTGGTCATTATAGATTAAACTAGACTGTCACTTGTTGCAGTTTTGCTGTGACAGCAGTAAGACCTGGTACAGATAACAACCCCTTGATTAGGCTGCTGTTCATATTCAGGCAGTGATGTATAAGGGGTGTCAAACTCAACCACTGAAAGGGCCAAATTAAAAAATCTCATCTGTGGGCCAGCTGTGTTTTAACTTAACGTTTTGCCATGACCCGAACAGGCCATTGTTTATTCAAAATATGCCAAAACTGGCAAAACAGCAAAATGGACGTTGGATACAAAAATAATTCTAAATAAAAATTAATTGTTCTAGGTTTTTTTTTTTGAGCTGCCTATTTGCTTGGTTTAGACACCGGGCATCTTTTAGATTGCTGTTAGGGATCAGAACGCACACTATGTTGCAATGGATGCTGGGGACTGTAGTGCATCTCAAGGTGAAACTGGCAAATAATAATAATAGAGAATTAAAATAATTTTGCAGGCCGAATAGGACTGTTTCATGGGTCTGACTTGGCCAACGGGCCTTGTGTTTGACATGGGGTCTAGAGTGATGTTTTTCCTACAAAATTGGTCCTGCAAATTGAAAAAAATGTGATGGGTTGATTCCTCTGTCACTTCATAATTATGCTGAAAGTTAATCTAAAGTGTTAGGACTTCTCTTCAGCTCTTGAAGTCCTAACCAATAGAAAAGCTCACTTAGCTATATCTACCTAGATACCACAGAGAAAAACAATTCCTGATTGGCCAGTTTTCCGGTAGATGTTTCAAGAATTTAATCCTTTTTCTTCATTTAAAACCTAACAATGAAACGAGAATAATACTGTAATACTTGCAAAGTTTACATACAAGGATGATTCTGTTGATTGTAAATGAACCAAATGATACAGGCATGTATTTTTAGTTACTAGAAATCATTAGGCCTTCTTTGAAGTCTGAAGATTTCCCTCTGGTATGCTTTTAAAGTAGAAGCGTAAAGTGACCAAATTGGCTGATTAGCTTTCTCATTTCCTGGCTGTCAATGCAATCCCAACTGAAGACAGAAATGACTAAAGCTTAAATAAACTAAATTACTCATTTCTGTCGTCTTAACAAGTTAACAACACCAGTCGGAAGTTAAAACTTTTGGTGTTTCGAAAACTAAATTCACGTTCTGTTTGTTGTTAAATAAATATATTATTGTGAAAGCTGTCAACTGTGGAAAGTAATTGCAGTCAGCTGAAACAATTGAGATCAGATCAGTTAATTGCAGTCAAGCGGATATGTAATAATTGTGACAGTCCTTGTTAAATGATCATGCTTGTAGCCCAAGGTTGATGGAATCACTCAAACGTAGCTTCTGATTACTGAGGATGTGCTGCTGCCTCTGCCTGTAACAGACACAGTAAAAGAACTGCCTTGAAAGATGGTCTCTTTACTTCAAGATGTATTTTGCAAGCAGTGATCACAGAATTGGGTGCCTATGCGCTGAGAGCTTTATGTGTTTAACAATAGATAATCTGGCAGCACGCCATCTCTCTGAGCTCTCAGTGTCACAGAGTTCTGTTGTAGAGTAACGTCTCCAGCAGGTCTTGTGGTTGAATTTCCCAAACAGCTGGCGAGCATCCGCATACGTTTAATAAATGCATAACATATGCAACGTGAGCCATATACGTAAGTACACATTTGAATGTTTAGTTTGTGTATGGTTTGATAGGTATAGACAGTGTGTGAAATACCCCCTGGTATTCGCATCTACATAGTAGTCTCACAAGACAGACCTCTAGGGTTGAGACTGCATAGTCTACATAGTAGCATTTCAGAGGTCTATCTGTCTGTAGTTTAGTGATTTTAGCATGCTCCTGCTCGTAGGAAGCATAATTGCTCCACACTTCCAGGCTGGTAGCCCTTCAGCATGATGGTGAGAGTGGGAATTGACAATTACCACACTGGCAGAAAAGTCATCAGAAAATTAGTAAACAATACAAACAATATGGTTTTATTCCTGTTATTAACTGCCGAGTCTGCAGCGCTGGTGATAAATTACTCCTTTTGTGTGTTTATTTTAAAAAAGACCTCTGAGCACTCAGCACAGAGCGATAGATACTCATTTTCTGTTCTAGGTCTTGTGAAGCCTAAAGACATTTACACACCCAACATGATTTATTTGTGCAGTATTTTTAGACAGTAGTAAATTAATTCAGTCACTTGTATAACTGATAATATCCTGGACATCAAATGTGATTTTTTGAATGTTGAAAATGAGACATTTTATTTGTGCACTGTTTGACATTTGTGAACTTTCACTGGTAGCAGGGTTTGTTTCTCCTCTGCTTTCTCACAAGAGATCTTAGCAACTCCAATATCAGCTCAAATAGGGCTCAAACAGAGTTACAGACATCCGAGCTGTATATCTGTATTTAAGTTCCAGCTTCTGAATGATAAAATGAAACTCTCCTCGCTCCTTTCAGCTCAGAATCTTTGCTTTTGTGTTACCCTGTTTATAATCATTTATCCAGGAGGAAAAATGGAAATGTTTACTTTGACTTGCACTGAAAATGTAAACATAGCTAACATTTGAGCATTTGTCTAATAAATGAGATTGACTTAAATGTGATGTTCTATTTTTGCAAATAATTAATTATATTTAAAATAATAATTGGGTAAATGTCTACACATTGTTAAAAAAAATGAAAAATGACTGCAGTCCCCTAGCAGTACCACTGTGGCCCACTTGTTGGAAACCACTGATCTAAAATATATAAAGGTAAAAAAAAGATAAAGCCAATTTCACAATATAATTAAGTCTTGAATTGCATGAATTGACTTTTTTTTGTTGTTGTTTTAATGTTACTTACATATAGAGAAAGTGTATTGCAACTATGCATTCACACAATACTATTATTACTACTACAACTACTGCTACTAATAATAATATATTGTATTTATATCTCTCCTTTTATACTTTTAAAATTCAGATCAGAGAGCTTTATAAATAATGAAGCAAATTAAAATCAGCAAAAAGATCTTTTTACTAATTTAAACTTTTTTTTAGTTTTTATAGATATTTAAAAATAAGAAAGAATAATGTTTTGTAATTTTTTAACCTGCTTTTTAAAATTGATAGCAGGAAATGCTTGATATATGTCTTGTGGGATGAAATTCCACAGTTTGGGAGCGTATACTCTAAAAGCAGCCTCACCACTTCTTTTGTGTTTTGTTCTCAGGGCAGAAAGTAATCCTATCTCAACCGTCTTGTTGTAAGCTTTGCAGTCCACTTTGATCCTCCATTTACATCAACCTCCAAAGATTCTGCACACACATACATTGAGAGGCTGAAGTAGTAGTTCTGAGCAGTTCTGATAGATAAATGAACTAAGCATTAGTGTACTCTCCTGCTTGTTAACTACTACTACCACTGTAAAAAAGAGGCTGGAGGGTGCGGGTTCTCGTCCCTCAGTGAATCTTCCCTTGCAATCTCCATCCTTTCTCCCACTCTTTGTGCCTTACACTCCACCGTGACAGTCATAAATCAGCTGTCTATGCAACATAATCCTTTTTACCACAGAGCCCTGTGGCTCCTCTCCCTCCTCTCTCACTCACGCTCATGCTCACCTACTCTCGGGTATTCAGGTGTGTCTTTACATGCTTCACCTTTCACAGTAGTTGCTCCACAATCCATCGCTGCCCTACACACTGGGGAGGGAGACTTCACTAGGCAGTGAAATATTGCTAGAACTTCACCATTTTCTGCATGGAAATCTTCACTCCAGTCCTGAACAGGAACATCATTAGAATGTAAGTGACAATTATAGAAGTTTTACTCTTAAGATATCACAAAAACATTCTTGCCTAATGCTTATAATTGCCATTGCACACCATTATCAGACAGATATATATCAGTTAGCTGAAATGTAATACTCTATACATATTTACCATACATTGTTCTCTGTGTTGTCCATATCTTGTGGGCAGTCATCTCTCAGAGTTGTTGTAGAACCTGAGAGTTCATTAGTAAACTCTTACAGCTGCTTCTGTTGACTGTATTTAATTTGGTGTTGTACTGCAATGTTTAAATGTCTTATTGACTTGTTCAGTGTTGTCCTGTAAATATATATGTGTGTATTTTGCACTGAGGCTCTGGGGGAATGTTGTTTCGCTTTACAGTATGACTATAAACTACTTCTTCATCTTGCTCTTCTCAGGAGAGTGCTCTAACTGCAAGCTCTGTGAAGCTCCACATCACCTATAAAGGTATGCATGCTAAATCTCTCCTTTTTAGTTTAATGATTATGTGATTGAATGTACAAACGTATTTTTGTGATTCACGCCTCAGTTCTGTTTACAGAAGAATTATGGGTTGGGACTGGTGGAGCATGACTCAGAATGAAGATTTTTGCATCAGAATGCACTCAGGACACAGAAATGTGTTTTCTATTCAGTGATAATGTAGTCTGTGCAAGGTTTTGTGAGAGCATCCATGTTTCTTGTACTTCGAAATTGCACATTGTGTGTTGTACACAGCATGACAAAATTGCACATTGTGTATTCTACACAGCGTGACAAAAGGACCTGGAGAAAAAATGTAGACATAGATTTCATTT
>JAILXH010180571.1:24822-36869 GCA_023558415.1 Piaractus mesopotamicus | reverse complement strand
TCTTAAGTTGGACCTCCTACCTACTTTTTGGAATGAGATCGGGGTGTAAAAAGATAAGACAATATGGGTGTCTTACACTACACTATGTCCTACAGCAACAACACTGGACTGTTATTCCAGTGGCAAACACAGAAGGACTAAAAAGGTTTTCTTAGGATATATTTGTAGAGGCCACAATACTGGTCTGTGGTCCACCATCAGAGTCATATCTTGTATGTCTTATGGTTCTAAAACTGAGTGAGTCTACACAATTTGTCCTCCAGCAGAGACCAAGCCCAAGTGAAAACTCTTATTAATACATCAGTCATATAAAGATCGTAGCTCTGCTATTTGTGAACAAGATCTATGTTTTGGAGACAGCACAACTGGCTGGTGGGCTCTGATTCAGAGAACCAAAGCTTGGAGTTCAAGATGTTTGGTGAATGAGACTTAATGTACCTATACATTCTCCTCAATCCTGACAATATAGATATGATCAGGAGCCGTCATATGGGGTAAGACGTGAAATGGGCTTTGTTCATCTGTCAATCTCTGTTTCTTCTCAACGGCCATGACCAACACCAATCAATATTTGTGGCCTAGATGAGAGGCGTAATCTCCCCCTGTGCCGCCCCCATCCCCCTAACCTCTGTACCGCCTGCATTGTCTTTTTACAGTTTCATATTTATTTCACTGTCACTGGACACATGTGCCTCACATCAGTTCCTAAAACATTCCGTTTCTCCATTGTTTAGGGGTCATGTTCCAAGATGGTTCAACCCCAACATGATATATAGTGCGTAAGAGATGTATAGATGGACGTATGTGGTTTGCATGCTTCAGTGTACATTGCATAAAAACAGGCCTAAAGCCATGCCAGTTACACCTGGTGTGGTTCTCTCTCCACCATATTCCATATGAAAATAAATTCTTCACTATTACTCTGGGCTACAGGCACCCTGAAACCTGTTTCTAGCCTACATCAAAAAGGTACTTAACTACTCCTCCCGAGAGTGTTCAGACATAGGCAGGGTAATTTCACAGTAAAGAAAAAGATTGACAGAATTCCTGAGGGGAAACATCTTGTCCTGCTCTCTCCTTATGTAGTCATTCACGCATGTTTTAATCCATAACACTAATGTCCTTGTGCCTATTACTGCCTAATTCCAGTTACCTACACAAAGAGTTCTAAAGTAAACTTACTGCATTACACAAACAATTATAGATACCTTAATGGACCTGAAACACCACAGTCAATGTTAAGGGAAGTTATTAAATGTGTTTGCATGGTTTAAGTGACAGCTTGGGTTTTGCAATTAAAGGTTGCCATAGAGCTGTTGTTTGTAGTTTTCTGATAATGATTCATGAACAGATACAGGAAGGACATCTAATGAGGTTCTCTCTGCATTGAACCGTGTATTCTGATCAATTTCTGCGCTGTAGTATAATTAAAATATGACTATTGTTTTGTGGCCTCAAAAAAAAAAAAAAAAGGCCTTCAAAAAAGACCTTGGCTAGAAACCAATCTATCTTTTTTTGTTTTGCTAAATAAAACACTAATGATCAAAATAACCACTACACTTCTTCACAATCACACTGCATGCCACATTCTTGTGCCTTCAAATACACAATTTAGTGAAATGACTCAGTTCTGAGACATTTGTCCTTGAAAAAGCCTAACATTAGTTAAAATCTTCCTCTTTATCAGACTTTGAGTTCATACACTTCCATTCAGTAGAACTCTAGGACTGTTTGCTAACATTAGTGCAAGTTTTTTGCACCTGGACTCCAGGGCCGAGACCGACGTGGAGTAGCAGCCAACCTTTACACCTCTCACTCCCAGCATTCTTTGTGGTTGAGATACACTACGGAGATCAAACGGCTATTATTAACATCAGAGCAACAGGATAAGCAAGCCAGCACACACATACACAAATCCACCCATGCTCGGCCTCAGATTAACACCAACTGTCAAGTTGTTTTACAAACTGAAATGTACGTGGCAGATAGTCATATGCCCGAGGTTGCTATCTTTCAGTCTTGAGGCCACAGCCAGAACTCTTCATGACAGCAGAATTACAGCAAATGCTTCTGGACAGTGCCAAAAAACAGTTGTCACAAACTGTAATCTAGTGGGAGCTGAATGATTTTCTAATTAGTGAAAGATGGAGGTAATACAGAACAGTCAGTGGATAGCTAATAAGAATGTAGGATAATGCCCATAGGTCTAAGATGTGCAACCTCCACCTAAATAAAGTGCAAGAGAATGGCCGGCTCTCTAAGGTGGGATGAGTCGCTGAGGGTCAGCTCAAAGCCCTGACCCCATGAGGATTGGATGCTATTTTCCCACGGCGGGAGCTGATCTGAGAGAGGCTCGTTAACAACATCTGCCCCAGTTCAGGGGGGATTAACCCACCCCTCCACCTCCTCCACCCCCTCCTCTCAACTCCACTCCACTCGCCTGTCAGTCCCGTGGCCAACGGCGGCCTCAGTCCAGTGGACAGGCCTGACAGCACTGCCCGGAGCCAGCCTTCGCCGCCATAAAGCCATGCTGATCAATACTCTAACCACAGCACACCACGCAGCCGCAAGCACCGTCTGGCACCCTCGGAATACCACAGAACCGGTTCAGACAGTCACTTATTTACACACATCAACTTAGTTGACTGATGAGTTCTACTCTAAGTGTAGGATGTAAGGAATTCAAATGCCAGATAAACAAAACAATGATTTCAAGCAAGGCGTTCCCCAGGTATGGCTTGTATGACAGGCTTGGCAAACATAATTAATACGGGCATTATTATTTCCCTCACTTAGCTTTGTTATCAACCAATCCATTGCTACATATTGTAGACCAAATAGGCTGTGCTTATATCTTAGTAATTAGAAACAATGACAAAGTGGATGTAACATTTCAGCAATTCATTGAAAGATAAAGATCACAATGACTACATGAACATAGGGAAACACTACGCTCCTGCGCACTGAGCACAATGTAAACTGTGCGTGATTGCAGTGGGCTGCAAATAGGCTGGTTTGGAGAGGGGGTTAAACAAACAGCCCCAGTGAGGTCATAGGCAGATGGAAGTGAGGATATGCCTGCACTTGCTGAGTGGGCACAGCAGTGCTTCACATGACAGCGTGGAGCGCGAGAGAGAGCGAGAGAGAGATTGATCAGTGGGCCCCTCTCTTGGGGGTTAGGGTGGCTCTTGCCTTGCCAAACCGTTTCCATGCCCAGAGAGAGGCCCATGGGTTACAAACCACTCTGCTTCAGCTGCCACTGCAAAACTCACAAAGATTAAAAAAACTCATTCTCAGCTGCTATTCAATAAGGAGTTGCCACTAATCTGTGCCAATGAATTACACCACTGAAGACATTAATGTGTGGCAAAAATTAAATGCTATTCGTAAGCGACCCTCATCTCTCAGAGCTCTTGTCAAAAGGGGACACCTTGTCGTCTTTCAACATTTTTTTAGAATAACTTTTATTGCTACTTATTTTTAATAAGCAAGAAAAAATATCTATCAAATTTTGCTTAACACAAGTCAGCTGTTTACTGTTATGTGCAAAAATTTACATTTTCTTGTGCTTTGTACATTGTCTAATTGAAAATTAGTTAACATCCCCTACAGGGAGTAAACTCAAATATGGGATTTTCCAGCAAAGTTTAGTGAAATTTATTGAATTTAACATATTGAACAAAACATAACACATAAAATATAAAATGTGGCATATCCTTTGCACAGACCACATTCAATGTTTTATTTTTTCACCCTAATATGTTAAATTTAGAAAATAAACAGTAATTGCACACTAAAATTGCAGGAGTTTGTTCTCAATAGAGGATGTGTTCACTTATTTTTACTCAAAAAAATCAACAAAACATCAGTAAAATTTGAGCAGGGGTGCCCAAACTTTTGCATGACTTCACTTATACTTCACATTTATTTTCAGAGGCAGTGTATCAACATTCCAACACTCACGTCAAGCTAAAGGTGTTCATATGTTTGTAATTACCTTATAAATAACCTCAACAGCAAGATAAACATGGCACTTCTCTAAGATGTAACCAGTAGATTTTTACTAATAAACAACCATTCTTTTACCATTTTCTTTTCCACAGTTATTTTACCTCTACTGACTTGGAAATAAAAGTTTCTAAATGGTTCTTTGCCTGGACATAGAGTTCTAATAAACCCTTGAATTGATTTAGAACGTTTTAATTATTAAAAAAAGGGTTCTTCACACTTACATATCTATTTAAAAAAGGTTCTTCAGAAAATTAAAAGTGATTCTTCTATTACATCACTCCAACACCATCAGTTTTAAGAACGTACAGCAGCACTATGTTCCCTTTTCTCAAAACCCTTAACGCATCAGGTGCCTGTCCACCTGAGGGTGGCTGAGAGATGAAATACCGAAAGCTCTGGACTGAGTGCACCTCAAGACAGATGTCCCATGAGCACTATTCTCTGTGCTCAGCACTGCACACAGATTCAGACTGAGCCCAGTGGTGCAGCCAAAGCTGCTTAATTGCAAAAAAATGAGCTGGAGAGTGTGATTAGCTGACAGGCGGCCGCTGCCGCGCTAGAGTGACTTAAGACCCAGCTAGTGAATGCAGGGAGGTCCATCTAATCTTCTGCCGTGCCATAGAGGTGCAGCGGGCTAATCCCAGCGCCGAGCTGAGCCCACAGATCAAACCCAGCGGTGAGTGTGGGAAGGTGGGCAGCCTCTGCTCGGCCTCTCTCTGTGGCCCAGGGGAATGGAGCCCAGGGCGCCCTGCAGCAGGAGGTCTTGTGGCCTGTCCCAGCACCCTGCTGTGAAGGTGTCAGGTGCAGCAGCACTATTGTGCTACTGCACAGTAGCCGACGAGCTGTCACTTTGATTTGCCAAACTGACCGCCTTCCAGAGAAGTATCTGAAAGATGTCTCCAGGTTTGGGCAGACCCCTCGAATCAGTAGCCTACACTGTAACAAAAATGTATTTTGCTGAAAAAGTATGTTGACCTGATTCTCTTAAAATTTTACTTCAAATGATACATTCATTGAATGTAACACAGTGCTTATTATAGTTTAGAAGTTTAAAGAGCTTAAAATTTAGAGGCCAGTAAGTTAAAACAACAAATCATTTTTACAGTATGGCAGAGGGCACTTAAGCTGTTGAAGGACTGTAATCTAAATCAAATGAAGAACAATTTATGCTGTGAAAATGACAAATTGTGCTTGCGTTTAGTCTTTGATTTCACTTGGGTCGATCTAATGATGGGAGAGCAATAGAAAAGAAAATTGTGACATTTTGGCAAATTAATGAAATTTAGCACAATTTATACATGACGATGTGAGGAACGCTTGTCCACTAGTCCCCATAAACACTGAATACTAGCAGGGAAATCCACATTAAAATAAAGTAATGCAAGTCTATATTTACAACACTGTACTAAATATCCTCAGGACAAATTCAGTGACCATTTAAAACACTTTCATAGACTGACATATTGTGTGCAAATGGAAATCATATGTAGACTAGTAATAAACTAAGTGTATTAATGGTTGTGTTAACTTACCACACATATTAATGAAGGTAACTGAAAAAGAGTGGACCCAGTTACAACACGAAATACCACTGGAGCTTTTACAGTTTGCGCTATCTCTTCCTTTTCTGAGAGATTATTTTTGCTACTGTGCAGCAACATGACCTCAGTGACATTCCAATAATTTCTTGTTTGTATTTTACTTGGCAAAATCAACAAGTGAGAACCAACAGGGCTTTAGATATATAGTGGAAACTACACTGTCTTTTTATCACCTAATTACACCTGAAAGGTTTAACAGCATAGACTCAGCTCTATCTAAAGGTGGCTTATTCACTGAAAGAGGGGAACAAATACGATATTAGTACCATTCAGACAGACCCATTAGCATTTACAAAGAATTAAGCTCATTTAAGAAGTAATTCGACCAGCTTTGAGTTACAGGGGTTCAAGTGAAGCAGGCGAGTAAAAACATTCGGTCGTTTTTTCCACACTTTAGTGAACTCTGGTGAAGTTTGAGGATGTTTTAAACTCGTTCGCAGCTCGCACAGTCAGCAGTGTGAGTTCCAGCAGTGACTGAATTCAGACTTCACTCACTTCATTTAACACATCGCTACAAGTCGGCACGTTTCAGTGTTTTTAAGAAGCGTGTTTCTTGTGAAAAACATCAAATTAGAGGGCGATCAGTGTCGACGGCCGGGCTCCCTGTGGAAAATAAATTTCTAGGCATGAGTGTTCTTTTGTACAAATTTATTCGGCATTTGAGAATAGAGGATGGTCTTAAAATAAGTAGAAACGTCGGTTTAAATAAAACTCTCCGTCCCACAAAACGGGTTAACCTGATACTGTCCAAACATCACAGAAAGAAAGATTCACAAGGAAACAAACAAAACAAAATGGAACATTTTAAACGAGACGTATGGTTCACAAGCTTTAAAAAAGAACAACGTACTATAAATAAAACAAACTTTTGCGCTTGCGACCAGCACAGTCTTTCATTTCAACAAAGCGCACAAACGAAGAGCAAAAAAAACAGACTACACAGATTTGGACACAGCCAACAAAACTGACATTCTACAAACGAAGTGTAAACATTACATGAGTGAACGTACTCTCCCTCCAGTGGGTTCATTTCTTTATTTTTTTTTCTTCCTTTTTTCTTTTTTCTGGAATACAACAGCCTCTTGACGAAGCCACGTGCCTTTTTTTCATAGACAGAAAATATGATGGCATTTTTAAAGTCCAATTCTTCTGTACAGAAGTTGATTGCGTTAGCTTTTTTCATCATCATTATTATTATTATTTGAGGGAAACATTCAAAAAAAAAACTTCAGCGTTCAGTCCATGATATGTCGTCATAAAATTCTTTCAAAGTTGACAACTCGTTGAGATTAAAAATAATTTCATTTTCACTTTTTTTTTTTTATAACAAAACGGAACTTCGATTTTTTTCTTTTTTCTTTCTTTTTTTGCAAATCATAAATGTTCAAGTATCCGAAGTACTTAGTCCTTTTTTAACCCCCCGTCCCACCCCATTTCGTCCCATTCCAACCCAAACACCCCCCTCCTCATTTCAAAGAGTCTTTCAGATGTGGGTCAGCGGTAGTGTCCCGTTCACGCCCGTGCCCGCG
This sequence comes from Piaractus mesopotamicus, assembly GCA_023558415.1. Taxonomy (NCBI): domain Eukaryota; kingdom Metazoa; phylum Chordata; class Actinopteri; order Characiformes; family Serrasalmidae; genus Piaractus; species Piaractus mesopotamicus. The sequence goes on along the minus strand of JAILXH010180571.1, from coordinate 29,728 downwards.
CTCTGGTAGTGCGGGTGCACGCTGTGCAGACGGCTGCCCTGCAGGCCCGCGTGCTCGGCGCTGTCCCCCCCGGGCGGCAGGTACATGCTTATCATGTCCCTCAGGTCGCCGAGGCACGCGCGCTGCGAGTGTGACGCGACGGCGGGCGGCGGTGAGCTGGGTTCCGTCTTGCATGCGGAGCCCACGCTGCCCAGGCCTACGGCGCCCGCGCTCTGCTGCGCGTACGCGGGCGCCACGCCGCTGTACGTGGGCGCCGCGCTCATGTACGTCTGCGCCGACGACATCATGGGGTATTGAAGGCCCGTCACGTCGTAGCGGTGCATGGGCGCCTGCAGCTGCGGCGCGCCCATGCCGTGGTGCTGCGGGTACGCCAGCTGCTCCTGCATCAGCGAGTACGCGCCGTTCGCCCAGCCGTTCACGTGCGCGTAGCCGTCCATGCGCTGCGCCGCAGCCGCCGCCGCCGCCGCCGCTGCCGCCGCGCTACCGACGCCCCCTCCTCCTCCCGCGCCGCCCATCACCGCGCCCGCGCCAGGTGCCAGGAGCGCGCCCGGCAGCGCGTACTTGTCCTTCTTCAGCAGCGTCTTGGTCTTCCTCCGCGGCCGGTACTTGTAATCCGGGTGCTCCTTCATGTGCATGGCGCGCAGCCGCTTGGCCTCGTCGATGAACGGCCGCTTCTCGGCGTCGGTCAGCAGCTTCCAGTCGGCGCCCAGGCGCTTGCTGATCTCCGAGTTGTGCATCTTGGGGTTCTCCTGGGCCATCTTCCGCCGCTGGCCGCGGGACCACACCATGAAGGCGTTCATGGGCCGCTTCACGCGCTCCTGGTCCGCGGCTCCACCTCCGCCGCCCCCAGCGCCACTCTTCCCGCCCGCCGCCGAGCCCGTGTTGGTCTGCGGCGGCAGAGGGGTTTTAATCTCGGTTTCCATCATGTTATACATTTGGACAACTTTTTGTCTTTTAACACGACACTCGCATGCGGAAGAAATGTAGAGAAATAAAAAACAAAACAAAAAAGAATAAAAACAAATAAGCAGCTATAGCTTTAGAAAACTCTAAAGCAAAACCGCCAAAAGCAGCGAGCAAAAATGGAGGAAAAGTTACGCGCTGAAGACCTGAAACTGCATCAGTCTGAGTGAAAGTCCCTGCTGAGGCTCTTCCTTCCCTCTGGCTCTCTGCCGTGCCACACAAACTCTGCAAAACTCGTAGGCCGAGCTCAGCTGTTAATAGAGGCCCGGCCATGTGATTGGGACTGACAGCGTGACAATAAGCCGCGGCGCGGACCAATCAGAGCGCTCCCTGCACTCCCCACACACACACACACACACACACACACTCGCCGCTGCTTGTTAGGGTGTTCAGAGAGAGTTACAAAGAACATAGTTTTGGGATGCTGCCTCCTCTGCAAATAAGTGCCACCTTTATTAAAGCTGTTGTTTTAACACCATTTCATCAGGCGCAGAACTTTGAAACAACCTGCTATCAGCTGAAATACAGACACACACGCGCTCACTTCAGTATAGAGAAGCAGATGTGAAAATACTACAAAGACTGAAATTAATTTGAATGAGTGAAATTAAAGCTGTTCAAGTATATTTTAAGCAAAGAGTCCTACAATCTAAATATGAGCTGCTGTACGCATTTGCTTAAATGTAGTTTTATTATTTCCCCTAAACTAAATGTAAACAGTGTCAGCCGGGTCGCTTAATATTTTTTCCAATTAACTGAATAACACACATAAAGGAATAAAACGTCTCGAAAACGTAACTGCGTTTTCAAATCTGATTTAAAATATTAAGATAATATGATTTTATACTAGTCTGATCATTTAATACATCCACATTTCTGAATTTCACAACACATTCAACTGCGCGTACTCTAAGCCCTTGAATTGCAATTCACATTTACAATAAATAACCCGATTCGTTCACAATATCAGCAAAAATCAATGCGCTGTAAAACTATTTGAAATCTGTGGAGTGGAATGAACTAACTCCGCGCGCGATTTTACACGCGACATTAAACAGTGACACTAGTCTAATTTGTGAGTGGATATAGTGACAAGTAAAGCACAACAGAAATTCACATTTTTGTGTTAAAGGATCAATAATTAGCGCCGTTGCGAGCTCTCCCAGAGGAACCAGAGCCTCCAACTTCACGCCGAACAGCAGGCTGAAGTGATAAAGTGTGATGCATTATCGCCCCCTTGTGGGCGGAATCGGCTCTGTCCTAATAACTCACTTCAGCGCTCTGTTCTTAGGGGCTGATGGGAGTCAGTAAAATAACACCAGTGATCATCACTACGACCTCACAGACACTCTGCAGTGCTCTAGTAGCAACCCGAGTGAGTTAGTGATGAGCCTCTTCTCCCGCTCCTTTATTAGCTCGTGCTTTACAAATTAGCGCTGGATTCTTAAGCAGAGGGATTCTCTCTCTCTCTCTCTCTCTCTCTCTCTCTCTCTCTCTCGCGCGCGCGCGCGCGCGCCTCGGGCTAACTTTTACACCTGCAAATGATGACGAGCGCCCATCGACCCTGCCGTCAGTTAACACACTCATGCATGCATACATACATACATATATACATGTGCAGCGCGCACAGCACGTTTCACTCCTCGGAGTGTGAACCATTAAACTCTTGAATATTCAGCTCGGGCTCTTAGCGCCTACTGCACACTAATTATCTGTACTCGAGCCTTCAGAAGTTTCTACAAGACTACATGAGACGTCAACCGGTCTCCATGCACGCGTTCTACCTCTGTGCCATAAATAATTCGCTTTTCATGATCGTTTTTCACCCCCTTTTCATTCAGGGTTGAAGACGTGGCTCCAAACCGCATGGATTGATGCAGTAAGCAGGCTAAAAATAAAAAAATACGCCTAAATATTGTGATTTAGAAAGAATTTTACCTACATGAGCGATTTTAGACAATTTGGCTAATGGTGAAACCCTTTTTGGTGCCACACAAGCATTTTAAAAGATTCTTTGAAGAACCACATAGAAGAGTTTCTCCATCATAGAGAAGAACCATTTAAACATTCAAATGGTTCTATGGGTTGTCATGGTTCTATATAACCGTTACATGAAAACCCCTCCGCCTTTTAAGGGGATAATCCTCTTAATATTAATTAGAGTTGACTTAATATTTAATCTAGATGTTTCAGATTTTAATAAAAAAAAATACAAATAAATGAATGCAAAAATCTCCAGGGCGGAATTTACATCAACATCGCTCACTGAAGAGCAGCAGGACAAAAATGAGCATTATAACTATATTAATATGTGATTTTAACAATGCGCAAAGATGATTTTAACATCTGAAAGTTCGGCATGAATGAACTTCGAAATGACCAAAAAAAATTCTCACTGAAATAAAAACAGTGAAGTAGGTTAAATCTATGTGAGGTAAAGCAATACCACAAAATAAAGCGTTTGGCGGCCAAGAAAGGGCCTCGAGCGGGCTATTTAACTTCTCCCAAAGCCAAATGAGGGCTAATATCATGGACTGAATGGCCGTCATTGTCAGTGGTGTGAAATCTTCCTCATATGCGCGCTTTCACTGCGGGAGGCAAATTCCGGCCTCAATCCGTCGTTCGTAAGAGCGCCGCGCTGACAGACTGAATGTGAGCGCAGGTTCGTCTCAGTCCGACCAGCAGTCCTGTAAACTTCTCCTGAGTCCCCAAACTCATTCACCAAAGCCGCTGATCTGTCCGAGGGGCTTCAGGAGCAGATCCTCTTGTAATCTGCTTATGGAAATGGAGGAGCCAGCGGGAGAAGGAAAACTCCGAGCTGCCCCGGGGCTCGGTAATGAGGACTTCTCTTTCCCAAATTTCCTAATTAACCAAAGCTATAAGGATGAGGACCACCAGCAAAGACGGCGAGGGTTCGGCATCACTGAGCTGCGGGCTTCCGAAAGCCACTCACGGGTGTCGAGGCAAAGCAGGGAATTTTCAATTAGCGGCCCATTCAAGTGGAATCAAAATAGTTGTCTGAATTCTCATTTGCTGCACAAGAAAAATAGCCCATCTTTAGGTCATTGTGTGGATCCTGAATGATTACTCCAGATAAGAACGATGTTGCTCACCATTATAGGCCCACAATAATGTGCCTGATAAAAGCAGCACTGAAATGGCTCTTATCACGATTCACATCTGACCAGCAATGACAGCTCATGTCAAATATTAATTTATTTGACCTGATTAGACTAAATGTATTAGACTAAATATTAGACCAAATGTAGGTAAATAAATCCTGTATATCCTTTTTAACAACTTAATTTTGTTACTTTTTAATGGCATAAACTGTTAACAAATGTTTACACCACTAAATGAACCCAGCATTTCTGCCAAAATGTCCGCTATTTTTTCCTGTCATCCGTCAATGACAATTCATTTGCTAATAAAACAAATCAATGGAATAAAATTAGCCTGGACATTCACTAAATAATGGCAAAGACTGTGCTGCAAAAAGTACATTAGGAGGAGGAGAGTCAGGAATTACGCAGCTATTTACTGCGTTAAAGAAATAACACTGGTCAAATACACACGATGTGGTACAGTGGGTCTTTTTGTAAAAGATAAAAGTCTGTATATATAAAAAAAAAGAACTATAACTGTAAACTTAGCTTAAGGCTGCGTCCAAAACCACGACATTACTACACATGCTGTACTAATGAATGCACTTCTAGAGGAGGTTACTTCGATATAGTAATGTGAGGTTTTGCAGCCAAAGACCAAGACAAAATAAGCTAATTATCACATTAATCGCTAAATTAAATGTAAATTTTCTGAGGGTTAAAATATCACGTGGGAAAAGTCGAAATGAGCTGTAGTTTAAGATACTACGAAATACTTTACACAAAATAAAAGTCCTAAATAATTTCCACCTGCGGTAATTTAGCGCATACCAGGAACC
>JAILXH010180529.1:562-12581 GCA_023558415.1 Piaractus mesopotamicus | reverse complement strand
TGTGTTAACTTATTTTTTACTTAGAAAATCAACAGAACATGTAATTTCTCCGGGGTGTTCAAACTTTTGCAAACAGATGTATAATAACAAGGTCATTTAGGGACAGTGACCCTTAGATCCTTTAGTCCGTATGTTCTGTAAGTACGTCACTGCATCCTGTTCTACTACCTCATTGTATTTGTCAGTAAGTGACTTTGTTTGTTACTTGGCTATTGTGTAAGCATGAGGAGATGTATCAGTTTATGTCATAAAATGTGTAAAATCTCTAATATTTGCAGTAATTGTTTGCTGTCATCTACACCGTGGCAGGAGATTTGACTGTGGCCTTCACTCCTGTACTTGCGTATGAAGCGGAATGATAATTAAACAGAGCTGAGTTGTAATTAGTTACATTTAGTCAACTACATGTACTCAAGCAAAATTTTAATGGATTTGTTCTTTCTTTTTTCAAATGACAGTACTTTTTTATTCGATCTAGTATTACATATTTTATGGAAAAGAATGTACTTTTACTCAGTTGCATTTCTGTCATTAACATTTAGTTACCAATTCTTTTTTTCTGTTTAATTTTATCAAGTTACACTAGTGACAGCATCGGTCACACCTAGGACTATGACTTTTTTTTTTTTTTTTTGGAAAGGTACTTCTTCTCGAGTCATTATTTTACTGAATTAACAACACTTTTACACCTCTTTTAACTCTTCTATCAATATCTTATAAATGAACACCAACAATAAGAAGGCCTTAAATTAAGCAATGCCTAATAAAAACTGTAGGTTCTGACTGGTGTTGGTGTGATCGAGTTTGCAAGATGCTCCAACCCTTCCAGCAACACTTCTATTCTCATCAGACTAACATAAGCACCTGGGGTTCACTAACCATCTCTGGAACTTTGGAAATGGGTTGTGGCCAGATGACACCAAAATAGAGATGCCAGGCCACAAACACCACAGCCCTTCAGAGACCTTGTGAATATTATTAGCATAGATAGTAGGAGTGTGCAATATTCCAATATGTTATCGTTATTGTGATAAATTATGTTACACTATGCATTCTGAGTATATCCTGGATATCGTCAGTACCTGAAGAACACTGACCAACCGCACGTGTCATTACAAAGAGCGCATTAACCCTGTTTAACTAGATTTAGTGCAGGGCAGGGTGTGAAATGTCATATAATCAATATTATTCATCATTTTGACAGGATTTCTATAAATGTGGCACTGCTGGGTTTTTTTTTTTTTGTCTGTTGTAACTTATCAAACTTTTCTGTTCCACTTATCAAAAACATTATATCGTGATATGTATCATGTATCGTGAAAACATGGTTTTTGCTGTATCGTCCACCCCTAACAGAAAGCATCATGTTCTCTTTTACCTTCCCGTACTTAGAGCAGAAAGGGCTGCTCCTGCGGAGTGGCCACGACTGGGTTGTCTTTGGACTTTCTAGTGGAGCAAAGTTCCAAAGCATTCATCTAGATCCAAACCACAGACTAAAGCTTCTGAAGTGACCATCCCAGTCAAACAAAGTAAACTCAACTGAAAATCTGCAGAGAAAAGGAGCTGAAAAGGAGAGCGCATAAGTGAGGTAATCAGTGTGACACGCTTTTTTTTCAAGAAATTTTTTTTGCCTTTTACACGTGGGCATGAAAAAGACCCTGTTATCCACCTCATAGTAGCCTCTACCTGCTCAGCAAAGAATTCATTCGATAAACAATAAAGTGAGTTTTATCTGGTCTTTTGATTATTCTCATAGAGGGTATCACTTATTGGGGTTCTGTTAGAGGAGTTCAGTAGGTGAAGGCAAAAATCTTTGACATGAACTGGGTCAAGTTTAAATGATCATCTGGCAAAAGCACACTATTACAAAATTATTTATAAAACTAAGTCGTTATTATGACCTAGAAAAATGTCTATTTACTTAATCAATTGCAAAATATCTCAGTGTTTTCATCCCAGAATCTATTTTACAGCTTTTTAAAATGGCATTAAGTAAAGGAGGCTAAGCGGGCCTGGAAATGTTCAAAAATCCCCCCTTTTCACAAGAGGCTTCATCGTGAACAGGCCATTGATTGTGCGGCCGCGGTAATAACACCACAGAGTGGCACCACCTCGCCGCATCTATGACGGCTTGCTTTCAAATCCACATCAGTGCACCACAGTCAGCCGTTCAAAAACAGATGTGAAATTGCGCACAGGACGGTGAGAAACTACCACCAGGCTCTTCACCCGCAGTGACGACGCGAGCTGGGCTTTCTGTAACTTCGGCCCTGCGAAGTCAGACTCCGCCCACACACAGCGTTCCCCACCCATTTTCCGGTCAGGGCTGGGACTGGGCTTGGGTTGCCTATCGTAAGCCAATCCTCGCACTGGAGCGGGGACGCTAATGGTACTTGCCAATCGTAACGCAGGCGGGGGAATGCTCTTAGCCAATCCTGGCGGAGGGGGCGGGGCGTTTCTGAATGAAGGTGGGGGAAAATAACCGCCGTTCGTTCCAACTCCCAACTGCTTTTTTTCCCTTTTCCCCAGGAAATCACATGGAGGTGTCGATGTACTCACATGACAACCTGGACTATGGAAGGAGAGATAAATGAAGGTAATTCGTAAAAAGAACTCGTTTTGGGCAAATTATTTTGCCGTGCGCGATTCGAGCTGGGGTTGGTTGTCGTTTTCGGTCGCGAGAGCGTCTGCACGCTTTCCGTTCGTTTTAGTGCAACGTGTTCGACCTGTAATTGTCGTTCTTGAACTGGCGAAAAAAGAAGATACGACTGTTATTGTAATGTGATACGAAGCCGTTATACAGCTGGGAAAGTGAGGGGAAGCTGCACTGTTTGTGTTGCTTCTATAGCTTCACCTGTTGAAGAGCGTTGGCGATAGGCATTGACATTTAAAGGTAGTGATGGCTGGGCTTCATATGAAAGAGGTGTAATTAATACAGGGAATATAGAGAGAGATGTGCGGAGAGAATACGACACATTGACAAAGCGTGTGTCCTGGTGTTCCAGGAGTTTGCGAGAAAAAATTTGTTCTGGCCGGCTCGGCTGTGTTTACCACAGTGACCCGCTGGTTGTCATTCTGCGAGGGTCTCATCGGCCTATACGTGTTGCCAAGGTTTCCACAGTGGGGATCTATGCAGGCAGTGAAGATGCATTGAAGAGCGGGAGGGGACAGCAGGTCGTGTCCCCACAGCGAGAGCGCCACGAAACCAAGAAACCCAGGAGCTGTTGCGTAACCGCTGATCGGGATGGACGTTCTGGTCCAGAGCTGAGATCACAGCGCGGAACACAGACGGATTCACAGGCAGCTTCAGCGTTGCTGTTTCTGTGCAGAGGTCTGGTTTAGCAGGCGTCATTGGAAGGTTAACTCGCTGCATTCAGGATAATCATTGTCAACACTGGGATAGTTAACTTGGGACACGTTAATGTGGACTGAACAGCTTTTGGGTGTCATTCTTGTGTAGCCGTTGGCTGGCAAATACACACTGTCTATTTGTAGTTTTTATTGGAAATTAAGCATCTGTTCCACTTTAACTCGTGTAAGTAGCTCATGTTATATATTGGGTTTCATTAAGATTAAAGGGGAATTCCGCCGAATTTTCAAACATTTTGCATAATTCAGTCGTTGAGAGTCATTCAGAGCGGTTTGGTGTGAAATGGTGTGTTGTAGAGACTCAGATTGCTTTACAGTAGTGCTGATGGGAACCAGGGGTCGCAATGCCTGCAACACTAATATAGCCATTTCATTTACTGTCCAAGACCACCAGTGAACCTAACCGAGTTTCATATGTAATATTGATGATGGTAAAACAGTAGAAAATCCGAAAAATAATAAGGGACTAACTATTTTGCCTTACAACGCCCTGTATTTATAACAACTTTGTGTATTAACTTTCGGTGAGGGAGCTTTTAGAGGCATTTAACTCTTCAGCTGTCCGGTTCCTATCACCACCAATCCTGAAGAATTTTTGACTCCGTAAGTTTCTCTAGAATAGAGCATTTCACGTCAAACCACTCTGAATGACTTTGTTTACATCTCAACCGTTTAATTATGTAGAAATTTTGAAAAAGTGGTGGAGTTCCCCTTTAAGGTCAGGATTCCTTAGTTACAATGAGATGTCATTTGGAGCAAATGCACAGTTGTTTTTAGTAAATAGATAACACATGCAAACTTGCAAAACACAAAAACTAAAATCTTAGAAGTGGCAGTAATTGAACAGTGTTCACAGTAGATAATATGGTAAATGCCCAGGGTTAGTAGCTAAGTGCACAGTGGTGTAAATATACAGTCCTGCCCACTTTTTTTGGCTAAGTGTATGGTCATAAATGCAGTGTACAGTCTTGTCCAGTAATGAATTACCACAGAGGTATTCGTGGTAATAGACACAGTATTAAAACACAGTATTGCACGGTGCCATTAAATCAGGGGTGGGGAACTGGGGGATGGAGTTTAGCACAGTTTAGTAATTTACCTGCTCAAGCACATCAGTCAGACCTGGTAATTAGCTGTTGAGTCACATCAGTTGTGCTTGAGTAGGAAAGTCTCCAAACTATGCAGGAATCCGGCCCTCCAGGACTGCATTAAGTGTACTCAGGTACAGAGCCTGTTATTGCAGTAAGTTGCTCCTTTTTTTACTGTCTGTCTCCCAATATCAGGATCTGTCCCCCTGTATTATCGGGAAGTGCATCAAGCTATCAGCAGTAGGACCGACGAACGAGTGCAAATCGAAGTGTTCCACAGACTTCTTAACAGAACCGATCTCTCAATTAAGCAACAGAACCAGGTTGGTTGTGCAGTAGTAATACTCTTAACTGATCAGTGGTTGTTATTCATATTATTGTGTATCTAAAGTATATATTAGCAATTCTGGAGAAAACTTAGTAATTGAACTTCATGCATTCTTTCAGTTAGTTACACTCTCTAGAACATGTCGTGATGTTCTGCGTCATGGTGTGGGATGTGTATGAAAGCTATAATGCTCATTACAGTGGGTTGCAGGCACATAGACGATTCTGACACTTATCCTCATTCCGGATAACAGAGACGCTTTTGTCTTTATTCCAGATAACAGACCATATAGACCATAGCGATGGCTTCCTTAGCAAGGTATCCTTCTATAAAGCCTTGGCTTTGATTGCACTTGCTCAACAAGGGAAGCAACCAAGTCCTAAACTCTTGGAGAACTACATACAAGGTAAGCAGCAGCTCATTTAACCTCTACAGCAGAAAACTGCATGGCATTTTATGGACAATAGCCCCAGTCACCCGCCATAAAGGAATTACTCCATATAATATGTCATGTGGTACCGTAGTGTCTTGCTAACTTGTTAAGGCAGCGTAGTTTTCTGCTAGTCAGCATCCAGAAAGTGTTTCGTTGTCCACGTGTCCAGAGAGTTCATACGGATATTCATAAAAATGAAGTTTTTTTTTTTTATCTGAAGTTGTGTAATCACTCTCTTCCACCCTCCCCCCCCACCAATCCTGAGTACTGAGTAAAAAAAACAACCAAACATCTATGTCAGCACTTTCTGTGCCTTTGCCTGACTGTGCTCTCATCTCACCTTGTGGAATTCTCAGCGTCACAGTGATTATGTTGCGGGCCGTTTTGATTTGCTGTGAATTTGATATTGGACTCTTTTACTTCTACTGTTTATAATGGGTGCTTGTGGTCAGACAAGATTTTAAGTACGGTTTGCTCTTGTTTTAAAAGCAGGCATTGTTTCTGAATGGTGGCCTTTTTTTTGTCTTTCTCAGCAACCTCAAGTTAAAGCTCTGTTTCAAAAATGCATTATTTTAGGGCCCCTGGTGTTATTTCAGGTGCTGCCCGTGTGGCAGCTCAGCTGCGTCTAAGTGAAGCTGATGTGTCATGTTTCTTCCTGAAGCATGAGATTTCCCGTCTGTCACATGCCGCTTTACTCCACCCCGGAGTTCGCAAGGAATGCGCTTGGAAGATCGGGCTTTGCATCACTAAATACAGCCTCGGGCTGTTGTTTGGCTCCTGCATCTTAAATAAAGTATTCTCTACGTTTAATATCTTTAGGTTTGAGGTTCAAAGCCATTGGGAAGTCTGGTGAAATCAAGTCAAACCAGATGCTTGTACGAGATTGAAAAGACCTTTTTTTACCTTTACCCCGTGCCCTCTTTGGGACTTTTGCAGAGTCAACTTCCCGTCTTGCTTCTTCTGCCCTCTGAACTGTTATTTTGTGCTGTCCCACGGCTGCCATGGATCCTGGGCTAAAGTAAATAAATAAATACAGCATTCATCAGCATCTGGGAGGCTTTCTGATGGCCTACACTAATCAAATGCGACCTTGTGACTCCCTGCTGTGTCATGTAGTTATTTCTGTCAGTCATACTTGAGTGAATAGTGCTTTATCAGCGCCTCTCTGTCGGTTACAAAGAGAATGAGGTGTGGTTGTGGTGTTTGTGTGTTTCTACAGAGTTCCCTAAGCCCCAGCTTGGAGAGCCGAAGGACCTGCAGAACTTGAGGATGCAGCCAGTTCAGGAGAACCCTCTGCTCCTGTCTCTGACCCTGACCAACCTGCTGGGCAAGGACACCATAAAAGTGGAGCTCATCCCAGAGAAGAAAGGCTTGTTCCTCAAACATGTGGAGTATCAAGTCGCTAGTCAGGTGAGAGGTGGTGAAACCTGCATTATGTCTATCACAATCAATTATAGTAATCAGTTATATTAAAAATGCTCATCCATCATATAAGCAACGTGCAATGTTTTAAGGAATAATCGAGTAATTATGTTTTTTTAAAAAGGCCAAATTATAAAAATGGGCTTAACAATGATAAAGCATATGCAGCTTTTCAAGGATTTTATATACCTTATTGGAAAAAGATAAACTGGCAAGACATAAGAGCCTTTGTTCACATAAAACAATGTAGCAAAAAACATACATAGAAATGGGTACGTATATAAAGCCATATTTCTTATTGCAAGAGCGGCGCATATAGTACTGTGCAGAACTCAGAGACCACCCTTCATTTGTGTTATGTCCAATCAAAAGTTTACAGGGGATTAGATGTAAGATAATTCAAGTAAAGAAGGCATAAAAAAGAGAAAGTCAAAATGAAGTGAATAGGTAAGTAATAAGTAAAAATTAACACAAGTTTCCAAAACGACAGTTTAAAAAATGATTGTAAGATACAGAGAAAATTGGAACCGTGCAAGACCTGGTAGACCACCAAAACTGTCGTCATCAGATTACTATTACTATTACTGTACGTTATTACATCAACATTACTAAATCATCTTTCATCTTTGAGAGAGAGCAGAAAATCAGACTCCACTTTTTCAGATCTGAAATAATTCACAGCTGTTTCTGTCCATCCTTCCACTGTGAGAAGACAAGTCAACACTATGAGTCTGAATGTGTAGCTGTCAAGAAGGCAAAAGACAAAAAAGGAGACAATTTGTCAAATTAAACAAAAAAGCTGCTGGTGTTCTCAGAACAACGGACTGACCACTCTAGAGTCCAGACCTCAACATCACTGAATGTGTTTGGAATTACTTGGATTGTGAGAAGCAGAAAATGCAACCAACTTCTAAGACTAAACTTTGGAGGTGTGAAAAAATATCCCTGCAGATTTCTTTGAAAAACTGAAAGCAAGTCTCCTGAAAAGAATGGAAGCTGCAGTAAAGGTAAAGGGTGGACTCTAATTTGGATCTTGAGACTTGTGTGTAATTTTCTGTTAAATGTATGTTTTGTGCCTTATTTCTGACACTAAAATGTGAATAACATACTTGAAGACCACTTTGACTGGAAATTAAAATAATGAAGGGTGGTCTCTGACTTTTCAACAGTCTGGAGGAGAGTTTAAAATATGTAGTATCATATTGCGTCAAGAGTAATCAATTTTAATTGATGATGCTTCAATCAAGTATAGCGTGTTTATTGGGTAATCATGACAGTATCTTCCTTGAGATGTTTTATGAGTCATAAGCATGTCTTTAAAATGTAAGAAAATGTTTTAAGGAAAGACCTGCAACATATTTGGGGAGCAAGTACTGGTTCCGGCAAGGTTATTATGCAAGGGATCTATGCGAGCACAGAAAAAATGAAAACATTCATTTTAAAGGCTTAACTAAAGGATGGACAAGTTGTTGGACAGGTGTGGCTGGTTTATCTACAACAGAGAGAGTAAATCAGTGCTCAGTAGCTGGGACTACAGAACTTCCTTTCTTGCCAGTCAGGGGAGGGGAAGGGGCAGTAAACAAGATAGCTGTGGCAAAAACATGAGTTAAAATGTGACAGCTAATATAGTGCTACCTCCTTTTTCCCCCAGTTACAGAGTGCCTGGGGAATTTTGGGTAAATTCCTCTGAACAGTCTTCATGGTTAGAAATGGATTATAGATTTTGTGTGGAATGTTTTTCGTTTTTTTACAGCAGGCTTTCAGACACCATTGCCTTAAGAGAGACAAGAAAGGTGTCTCCTATTAGAACTCAGAGAACCAAAGGAGTCATACATAGACGGTGAAGAATAGTTACACCCTAAAATATGGAATAGGGATCCAAAAGACAATTCCTTTGGGTTGCCATTACCAGAAAAATGCAGCATTTTTTGCATGTTTTCCAGTATTCTTCTCCAGTTAAAGAAATAGTTTGGCTAAAAATCTATTTTATACAGCTTTATCCCCAACCCAAATGTAGTTGATCAGCCAAGATATGTTTGGTATCCAAAGTCTGTTTCTTTGGTTTTACACTGAGTCTGCAAGGCTAATGTAATCAACAAGTAATGAAACACAACCAGGTAACACTGTAAGTTGATTAGAAATTTGAAATAAACTTGCTGACACTTCATGACTGTCTATTATCCATCAAAATGGATAGAAGTCAAGATCATATTCAGACATCAAAGATGGCTGCTGCTGCTGCTTATAGCTGTGCGGCGTATTATTTTTATTGCAAAACTAATAAAGCAAACTACGGACGCCAAATACGTCTTGGTTGATCGACCATATTCTGGGCATACATTGCATAAAATCAAACTAGAATTTGAAAATGGGGAGCATCCCATAATTAATCCCATACACTCTCAGACTTATTACCTTCTAAATCTTATCATTCAGTAAGTACATGGACTACAAGTAAACTGCCTATGTTGTTCTTACTTAATAGAAGTGTGTAGTAAAAGTCATTTGTGTCAGTCTTTTGAAGAATGTCTTGTTATTTTGTCATAAGGCCATATAGACAAAAATAGAGTATCCTGCACGTAGTGAGTTTCTATGGCAAAGTACTCAAAATCCCAAATTTTACCTTTGTCATGTGACATAATCTAAGTTAAACTGAACTAAACAGACTGTTGATTTTCTGCACGACCAGGGCATGAATATGTGGATGAGAAAGATGGATATAATTCAGTTATGCAGTGAGAACTGGAGAAGCATTTTACTGCAGCCTGACAAGTTGACTTGAAATTGTAAAGGGAGTGCATTGAAGTTCTGGTCTAGTTCTTGCGTATTAGTGTTCAACAAGCAGCTCTTCTCTCTGTGGTCCTCGGCACATGCAGCGTGTGTACTAGGGGTGGGCAACATGCCGATATTTATGGCTGTTACGATGAATTACACAATATTATGTAACATTATGCTTTTCTGAGCATATTGTGGCTATTGTCAAAACGCTGACCAACTGCATGTTTAATTACAAAGAGAGCGTGTAAGTTTCAAGTTTTTCAAGCTTTGTTACACTTGAAAGACGTGCTGCTATGAGTCACCCCTTAAAACCTAGAGACCACATCATACGTCTTTACGTATTAATGTCAAACACACAGACTCATAAAGAAAGTCCAGCTTCATGAAATGCAAAATCAACATTATACTGATGAAGATATCAGGACAATAGTAGATTATAACACATTTCCACCAGAGAGGCCTCTAAGTCTCAAAGTCTTACATAGTGTAGCTTTAAATGTGGCATTAGTGGTTCTACATTACAAGTGGTTACAACCTCAGAAACACAAAAGTTTATGATAAATATAATGTATCATGAAAATACAGTATAAAGTATCAAGATGTTCTATTTTTGTCATATTGCTCACCCCCTCTGCCTTTTTGCTCTTTCCTAGCTCTCTCATTGGCTTTGACTGAATGTTAATTACCTCACCACCTCATGCTACAGGACTCGTTTAAATGTTTGAACAGAATGGTAGGCCTCTGATCGCTTCAGAGCTAAGGCTGAAAGATTAATATTTTTTATATCGACATTGCAATTTGAAAGAGGGCAATTTTCAAATCGCGGAAGCTACAATTTTTATTATAGCCTATATTAACAACAGGCAAATTTTAGCCTAGTAACATGGAGCTTACACACTGTCTGTAGATGAGTAAGACCAATCAGGAGCAACCAAACATCCATGTATTTTGATAACACATCCACAATTATTTGGTAGTCAGGCACACTACATTCAGCACTCAGGCCTCCAGCCAGAGAACTAGTATAGGATGGGCTTTTTGGCCAAAAAAAAAAGCAAGGACTTCAGTTTATAGAAAATATTCACAATTTAAATCGCGATCGCAAAATTGAAAAATTGCAATTACATATTTTGCTCAAATTGTTCAGCCTTGTCTGGAGCTAGATTGGAAGCCCAAAGACTGAACGGTTTCCTCTCTCACATCACCAGAGATTGGGGATAAAATCAGGCTAAAAATAGTGAAGTGGCTGGACACCTGGCTGGAGGAAATTGTGAAATCCAAACTATTCTTTAATGAAAACAAGTGTGCAAGAGTCAGTGATTATCATATGCAAATGACAACAGACATCTGTTTATTACAGTTCACATTCTGGGAGAGGGTGCATGTGGCCAAGTTTTGCAGTTGTTATTCTTATGAAGTTTATATAGATTTCATGTTTCATTGTCACTGCATATTTGCATTAAAAGCTGCACTTGAAAACTTTGTTTTTTGCCAGTTTATTGCTAATTTGTTTGTGTTTATTTTCAGCGCTTCAAAATTTCAGTCTATCGGCGGTACAGTGACTTTGACGTCTTCCACGAACTTTTGCTGCAGAGATATGCCTACAGGATGGTGCCTGCCTTACCACCCAAAAGAGTACTCAAGGGAGGTAGGACGCTGTAGCGTGTATTGCATGCTGTAAAAACACGAGAGGTCGATGGCCTGCAATTACAGCTGTAGATTATAGTGTTTTGTAGTCATTGGCATTGGCTCTGGTTTGACACAGCTCTTTTTGGGCAGCTCACAGAAACACAACCATCAGTGCTTATTTCTAGCATGAAAAACAGTATTTCTGTACGTTCCTTGTATCTCAGTTTTGCTATGTTTGAGTGATATTTAAAGGTTCTTGTTGAGGGTGAAGTTGAATCTTGGTTCTCCTCCTCTGTTCTGCAGTCTTGGCCTCGGTGTCGGAGCGAGAGTTCATTGAGGGACGGCGGCGTGGTTTGGGCAGGTTCCTGAACCTTGTGGCAAGGCATCCTTTCTTCTCTGAGGATGAGCTTGTGAAGACCTTTCTCACTTTCAATGGCTCGGTTTGTCAGTTTTTCTATACTTCCACGTGCCAAGCAGCTCAGATAGCTAATGAATAATTATGGTAACACTGTAGGTTATGTTAATAAGGCTGTTAATGTTAATAATAACTTTTTTAAGTAAAACAATATACATGACACCTACACAAACCCTTCATGGTAACTGACATAGACCTACATAAACATTTAGAAATGATAGATGACAATTATTTGTCATAGTTATTGCCAACGTTGTTGTTAAGTGGATCTGTGGATCTGTGTCAGGT
This sequence comes from Piaractus mesopotamicus, assembly GCA_023558415.1. Taxonomy (NCBI): domain Eukaryota; kingdom Metazoa; phylum Chordata; class Actinopteri; order Characiformes; family Serrasalmidae; genus Piaractus; species Piaractus mesopotamicus. The sequence continues at coordinate 831 of JAILXH010180529.1, read as the reverse complement.
GGCATTTATTAGGTTATGTCGTGACATTTTCTTGGGTGAAATGTCACATGACATGACGCTGACAAGTCAGACTGGTTGAACACAAGTGTGCTTTTCTGGCCTTTAGGTAAAGTGAGCTTCATTTTACCATTTAGAAGATTTAAGCTCCACTGTATGCGCAAAAGTATGTGGACACCTGACCATTACACTTGTATGAGCTTGTTGAACACCCCATTTCAAAAACATGGGCATCAACCCCTTAAATGGCCAGGACCCTCCAGTGGGTCCAA
>JAILXH010180527.1:13185-25093 GCA_023558415.1 Piaractus mesopotamicus | reverse complement strand
TTTTTTTTTTTTTCCTGAGAGTGTAGAACAGCTAAATATACTTGGAGGAGTACACTAACTGTTGTATAAGTCATTGATGTGCAAAAGTCTTGTGTCTCTGAAATGGTAACTTTAACATTTGTTAATGTAACTTAAAAGAACTTAGAGTCTTTGTATTCATCGAGTCATCATGAATAGTTCACACAATATAAAGCACAGCTCAAATGAAGCAAAAGAAAAAATAAGAAAGAAAACATTTATGAAGGTTAACTCTGACAACAACAATATAAAGTCTAAGTAATTGGCTAGCACTGCTCTTTTTCCACAAGTACAGAAAAACAAGCGTTCTTGGATACTCAGTACATTGCTATTTGTGCTCCTGTGGACTTCAAGCCGTGGATGCTATCGTCAAGTAAATGTAAGACTTCCTGGCCACCTGCTCATCTTATGGCTAATGTACCAGTAAAACTAAAAGCTCCTTCTTCTAGAGAGGCACATTGCACTATTGGTATCAGCACTATCTGCATCTCTGTTTGTCCGTTTCTGCCCGGCTTTCCGCCTACCACACCCCTTGGATGGGTATTTCCAGAGCCCTTACTCACTCCTCACATGAGGACGACATCAAGCTCTGGTTTCACATTAAAATTAGGATGCGATCAGAATGACCAGTCACAGAGGTCATCCCCACAACCACAGGCCAGAGAGCAATACATGCACAAATACATCCACTGTTACATGAACAAGATGTGGGCAGATGAAGACTAAATATGCCACTGCTGCTCATATCTGAAGTCTATGGGATGAACAACACCTTATATTGTGTAGACATGAGGGGTGAAACTAATTTCAGTTTTTCGCTAATTATGCCTGTTTTGCTTCTGACGTGACATAAAATTCTGCTTCAGAAATAAAGCTGTTATTGAGTGAAGCCTCATACCAGGATTGTTTGAGGTAACATTTACTTAAGACATGCACATTCATTTGCACGTAGATGGAAGTAAATGCGCATAGCAGAAATGGCATATATAAATAGTCATTAAAAATTAGTTGTTATTTCTCCCCACTTGCTGTTTACAGAGTATCATTTTACTGCTAAATAGTGCACAGAGCTAATAATAATGTGTGTATAGCTCTAATCTATTTATTGGTTCACACACATGTTGTGAAGGTGTAAAAGATACTTGCTCGGTTAAATTACCTTGTAAATTTGTCACTGACTTCTGTGGCAGTCATTGATGGGTAAGCTTAGTGTCACACACATGTGTTGAGGAATAAGTTTGCTGATGAAGCTGCTAAACATAAACATTTTTGTGATTTTTGTATTTAAACGTCTCACCGATAATCTACCAAACTTAAGATTTCTGATGGGGTTGTTGAATAGCATGGGGTTGTTGAATGGCAGTGCCTCCTAAAGTGAACAACAAGAGAATATCATATATACCTCATATAATTTCGAAATTCGAAAGGTTCATTTTTTTGTACATTTTTATGTGCAGTTTTATCAACTGTCAAATATATTTCATGGGAATAAAGCGTATTTTAATTGTATTGTGCTGATATTGATTCTTGCCTTGCGATGGGCTGGCGAGCTGTCCAGGGTGTATCCTGCCTTCCACCCAATGACTGCTAGGATGGGCTCTAGCATGATGAAAAGAAATTGTTGTGCGTACAAGCCTGTTTTGCAGAAAATAAAAATCTTTCACTTATTTGATGTGTTTGACATTATTGGTCATTGAAACAAGTGATAAAAAAAAAAAATAATTGCACTTACTTTTTGGTTTACTTATTTGTTACAATTACTAATACAAATCTAGTAACACATATCATTTCTTGTATAGTCCTTTGTTACTAAGGTATATCTAGTTCAAAACAGGTAATCTAGAAAGAAGAGTCTGTAGCCAAAAAGCTTTCCAGCATTCTTAGCAGTATTGTTGGTCCTTGTTAATTAACTCTAATTTTCCAAATTTATTGGCATTTTATTTTTTGTTATTCTCAACTTTGTGATGTTTCCTGTTCAGGAGTTCTTGTTTAGCCTGGAGCAATTACTGCTAAAAGAATGGCAAATGTGCAATAAGCTATTAGAGTCCTCATAAATGGGCGATTCTAGTCTTATACAAGCATTTATTTGTTACTGAACAAAACAGTCCATTTAATATAATAACTGCCAGCACAATGGAAACCCTTTGAATTTATTGGGCCGTTTGAGTTAACCTCAATTGCTGCAGAAGTGTGGATCACAGAAAATTAGAAAGTAACTATAAATCATATATAAGTTATTTAAAGAAGCACTACGTAACTTTTTTGTTAAAACTGAAAGAAGTAGCATTACTGAGTATGAAGAATGACTGTAGTAGATAATTCACTCACATCCTCAGAAGACACGTCCTTCACCGAGTTTTCATTGAGTTCTCTTTGAATACTCTTTCAATGCACTCGCAAAAATCAGGTTTAACTGCTTCTGGGGGTCTGAAGCCCAACTGACACTACAAGATGTTCTCCACATTGCATGCAATTACACATTTCCACCAGAGAGGTCTCCAAATCCCCTAATCCTACATAGTGTTGCTTTAAGCTTGAACCTGTTAAGTTACTTTACTTAACTTTTTTGAGTCAGTAAGTTTTTTAAAAAAATTTTAAAGTCCACTCATTTAAGTTTACAATGCACAAGTGCAGACTCAAATCTGACGATAAAGAATGTAAATCAAATGTGAATGTAATTTCGTTGCAATTACTTGTTCAATTACATAAAAGCACATAATAATTGAGCAATGTCAACTGAATATATAGCAAAATAAAAATAGCTCTGGATTTGTAACTTTTAATGGTTAAGAATTCTTGCATTTGTTGTTCAGTGTATGGCATGTCCGAAGACCCACCTTCCCCTTTTGTTCTGGTGCAGGTATCTAATCTCATCCGCAAAAGGGCCAGTGTGACCGCAGGTCTTCATTACACCAAAGTAGGAGCACACAAGATCAGCTGTTTGAAGACTAAGACCAACTGACTAAACCAGTAGAATCAGATGTGCTCCAGCTTGATTAGAATGAAAACCTGCAGCCACACTGGCCCTTTGTGGATAAGATTGGTCTGTTCTAGAAAATTGGGGCCCTCTAGTTACTCACTAGTGTCCTAAAACAATCCGGTCCTTGGGGACCCTTAGCCAGTTTGTGTTTTTTATGTCTGTTGTGTGTTTATCTCGACACATACTCCGTCCACACTGCAGTGGACCAGCACAGACCTGTGTTAGGGGTGGAACCGTTAGCTGTGAGTTGTTTCCTGTTCCTGGTAGAGTCATTTGTTTCATCTGGTGAAGGTCTCTGTTTCCCGACTGCTGGCAGGACCAGATTAAGAGGTGCACACGGGATGGATGAATGCCCGCTGAATGAAAGATTGGCGGCCATGCCGGCTTTTTTCCTTCTTCAGACCTTAGCCTGTCAGAGCGATGAACCTGGAGGAGATATTGTTCCTTTATTCAGTGTTTGGGCTTTCCAGATCTCTCCTTCTTCCTTCCTTTATCATAAACAGTATTTAGAAAAAACAATCGTAAGATGTTAAAGTATTTGAACATACCTTAGTCAATCAGCTAACGTGTTTTAACAGATGAAATGATATCAGACCTGGTCAACAGTGTACTTCCTGTACATTTATGTCTATAAATAAACCATGCATAATAATTCTTCCAATTTTTCAAAATTCAAAATGTAAACAAAACCAAACATAGTGATTTGATTGTTTTATAATATGTTGGATTCTTTTTGACTCACAATGTTGCATGTACCTCTCCGTACATACCCATACGTAATAATCTCCTGTGATGTTGCTTTTAGAGGCATTAAATGAGGCATCAGATGTCTGGTTTCAATCACCATCATGGTGAACAATTCTGAATTTGTAAGTTTCGCTAGAATCAAATGTAACTCTGAATAACTTTGTCTACAGCTTTATGATTTAATTTTGCAGAATTCTGGAAACATATGTGGACTTTCCCTCTAAACTGGAAAAATCTGAGAGAGGCAGAAGGCAGGCAGAGAACAGTAACATGACAGACAATTCAGAAGGTGTCTGTTGCCACCAACATTGTGACAAGTGTTCAACAACTTCCCAGCCTTGTTTATAGCCGGAGAGCAGCATGCCCTCGGGACAGCAGGGCCCGTGTTCCGGACAGGTCAGGGGGTGGGTCGTGTCAGATGAAATACTTCATACAGCTTTAGATTGCCTGCTTTGACACACACATAGACAGAGGTTAGGTCACTAAATAGATATTGATCCAAGTAGCCACGACCCATGGAGCTATCATACGCGACATCTGAGAAAGATAAAAATAAAGGATGGGAAGGGTGATCTTTTTTCTCACCCTGGCATAACTTGACCCTTAAAGCCTGCCTGAGGCCTGCAAGGACTGGGAAAGTGTGGAATTTAAAGAGGAACAAATGGAAAGCTGTACAATCTTAAAAAAAAGTCCCTAAATAGTTCTTAATTACATAAAGCCCTTCTGCTTCGGCTTTGTCGGTATAGATATCGGTATCGGTTCTGCTGTGGTGGAAAAGAAGTTTTTAAAACTCTAAAAAAAAGATTTCATTTAAATGGTGATAAAATATTCTGCAGCTTCATTATGATTAAATGTGTTAATCTGTGAATTTAAAACTGGATTTAGATGCTAAACAAGGTGAGTTTTATTTCTTATTTTGGTATTTAATGTAACATAAACATTAGGCGTAAATGTCCTCCCAACTTGACTGAAACGTGGAAAAAGAGAAATAATGCAGAAGTGTCCTTTCTCCTTTCTCCCAGCGTAGCTTTAATTATCAGCCTCATTGCTTCACTTGACCCTAAACAGACTGAGCGAAACTTGGGTGAAGAAACCTTGGGTGAGATTTCATAAACTAATGTTAACCTTTAGAATGATATATTATTACATTTGGTTATAATTGTGCAGATATTTGTCTCCAAAAAGTAACGTTTAGTCTAAGGTACAGAATTAATTAGCTAACGCTAGCTAATTAGCTAGAGAGCTAATAGTAGAAATATTAGCTAATGAGCTATAGCTACACATTATGAATAGAGAGCTAGCTAAGCTAGTGTAGTAGCGGTTAGATGACTAACGTTTGATAACCTTGGGTTTTCTACATTTGAGCTTACATAGTCAAATAATTCCATTGCTTCTACCATATTTCCTTGACGTTTAACCTTGGAAAAATAGTGTAGTGAAGCAACCAGCTGGCTAAATGGTGAGTTATGAATATGGTAGCTAGTGTAGTAGCTAGCTAGCTGGCTAATGTTAGCTAGCTAACTACTTTTTACCTTTGAGCTTGAAAAGTAGCTAAATAAATTATTTTGAATTCGATGTTCTCCCATTACTGTACTGTATTTCCTTTACGCTTAGTGACATTATCAGAAAAATGAAGGTTAGTTTAGTGAATTAACCAGCTAACGCTAGCTAACTTATTAGCGAGTTAATGCTAGAAATCGAACAAGCTAGCTAACGTTAGCTATCTAGCGTAGTCCTTGGCTAATGTTAGCTGAATAACGTTTTGCCTTTTACCATTGAAGAAAGTCAATAAGTTCTTTGGAATTAAATGTTCCCTCATTACTGTATTATATTCCCCTTACGCTTAACTAGTAACGTTAACAGAATAGCGATGCTTAGCTTAGTGAATTAAACAGCTAACGTTAGCTAGCTAGCTAACTAGCGCGCTCATGCTAGAAATGAAGGGAAGGTAAGGCCAGCTGGTTCCGCCAGGAGCACTGCAGTACCGCGCGTTTGAACCCCGCACTCAGACCTGCACTCCCAGCGCCCCGAGCCTCTGTTTACGAACCAGAGGTACAGTACAGGAGTAAACGGTGGATTGAACATATACTACATCACTCTTATTGGATACGAAAAAAAACATTTTAAGAGGGAATGTATTTGCATTTATAGCAACATTTTTGGTTCTTTCCGTACTAAAGTGTATTTCGGTGCTGCGGACTGCCGTTCAGCATGCACAGGTGTAACTTCACGTTAAATCATTACTGATTAGCTGATCATCCACACAGCCAGTCTCTCCTGCTCGACCGCACCACAAACTTACTTTTATTTCATGATCTCTCAGTGTGAATCGCAAACGGCGAGGTACAGTCTCGACCACTGTGTAACACCGTGTGGCAGTTAGACCGTTGATGCTGAATGTGGTGACTGTTGCAGTAGCTAGATACATTAATAACGTTGGACTTTTTTATTATTTATTTGGAATTTGTTTAATCTGGTTACTATTGTATGTCTTTTACATTTAGGCACATTAGGCTGTTGAAGAACCATCTGAATCTGAAGAAATTTATGGTTTCCATTCCTAGATGGACCAGGTATGGATCTATAAAATAACCGTTTGGCTAACGAGAGTTCTGTTTTTTGAAAACGTGTTGAGGAGAACCGTTGAGTTCTTTAGTAGTTCATCTTTAAGAGTTCTCTATGCAAACAACCAAACATGGCTCTATGAAGGAGCATCCAATACGTTTCTGTTAACAAAACGTTAACAGACGTGTATTTCTATGGCATTGCGCCATACCATAATAGCATATAATTTATCTTTTATAAAATTGAAACAGTGGTTAAATTAAGTACGTCTAGTTCTGAATAACAATGTATGTTTGACTGTAAAGCCAAATCTGAAGGTGTAAACAAGGTTCTTACTGATAGAAGAAGATACACTGAAATGACTTCTTGTAAAACTGGCCGGATTCATGATATACTGTTGCTGTCACCTCTTTGTGGTCTTGGGCCAACCACCAGCCTGATGTCATTTCAGAGGATAGGCTTAGTCAGTCTCAGCTCACAGTCACGAGAGCCCCCAACTTATGGAAACAGTGTGAATGACATCATCCTGATGAAATAATGCAGACCTTATAGTGGGCCATAGGCTCTCTTGTGTTTCGTGACTTTTTAGAAACTCGATTTCTTTGTCTGTGTGTTGATGTGTCAAAGCAGTTTTTTTCTCTGTCAGAACATTTATCAGTTTAGGGTTAGTTAGTTTTGTGTGATTCTAACAGCTACTCGGCACAAAATGCACTGTATTCCAATAACCCCACTCCTACTTTGTTAAAATAAAAAAAATAAAAAAAGGAACGTGTGTTTACATATGCATGTATTCCGATTTGCAGACAAGTCTTTTTGCATTTTGAGACTATTGTATCTTTTTGATTAAGTGACATATCCTAGTTTGCCATTAATAGATTAGATACTGAAGAGGCCAATTGGCTTTTGACTTCATTCATCCCATATTAGATTTTTATAGGAGCAATAGAGTGAATTAATAGCCTATGCTCTAATCTGATTTCCAACGTTGTCATATTTTATGTTGACCAGATGTAGCAGCAGGCTCCTTCAGCCCAATGGGAGTAGCTTTATTTTATATATGTACCTCCAGTGCCCCTCAACTTTCCTGAGAAGATCTATCAAGTAATGAGAAATTAAATGTGGGCATTTTAGCCAGGATGGCACAAAAAGCGAATTACTGTCTGAATGTTATGGGTCCCCATTTAGGTTATTTATTCTTCAGTCTGTAGTTCTTTAACATTTGGTGGCATTTGGAATCTTAATCACATGTTAAGTGGGGACCATTTGTATGTTAATGGATCAATGGCATGTAGTTAATGTAAGTGTGTGGCTGAGCACCGTGGTTTGAACTGTCACTCTGGGTCATTGACTGCAGGAAAGTCAGTGTGCAAGGCATGGCTGCATATGTATGTGCCTGAGGTGTGTGCTTCCTCACAGTTTCTTACACCTAGAGCTATTTACAGTTGCTGAAGTTTGAGGTTAAATTTAGTTCACAGTGATCAGATATTTGAATGAAGTGCTCAGATATCTGAATTCAGTTGAATTAGATTTATCAAAATAGCATCTATTATATAAAATTCAGTTTGAAACGCTATTCAAGTTGCATGTTCTCAGTGAAGAAGCATTTACAGTGACATACAGCTAAAGTGGTGTGGTGTAGATCTTGAGAAGATGAATGGGATTTTGGCTGTAATCATGCCTAAGTGTGTATATCTATGTAACAACAACGAAAAAAAATACAAACACGTGTTTGAATAAAAGGTTCATACTAGGAGTAGTAGGAGCAAAGTGATCTATGTACATCCCCCAAAAATATAAATGACTGCTAGAGCGAAAAGAATCCTGGGCGTTCATTGAATCATTGAAGAGATACATGTTTTTTGGGACAGTGACAATAAGTTTATTAGTGATGTTACAGTACAACGTATTGAATTGTATCAAATTCCATCGCAGCATGTTATATATATGTGTTATCTGCGGAGCGATAAGCACATGGTAATTGGCTCTCTGGTAGTTTTATGGGTGGGATGAGACACAAACAGTATTCGACCTAAACCACAAGTAGCGTGAAATCAAATGGAGCAGTTTGAGAATTGGCTGGTCAATGAGCAGCAATGCTATTTGCTTTTACACAACTCATCTTCAAACTGTTACAAAAAACAGTGAGTATATATTCTTGGTTGGGACGCTGCTCTCTAGAGCACACATTGATGTTGCGTTTAAGTTTGTAGGCAGAAAGCTATGCGAACATCCGCGCATGACGTCTGCACATGTTTGCAGATATGCTGACGCGTAACAATAAATCTGCCTTTAGTTTGTGGGTAGCAGTAAGCACATTTTTTGCTGCATTGAAAAATGAAATCAAATCATGAATTTTACTAATTTACTCCTATTGTTTATATGTTTAAGAAGCAGACGTAGCTGCAAATTGGTGACTAGGGTGAAATATGACTTTCAGCCGTAACAAAAACAAGACTAGATATCAAATTCTGCAGCCTTTTGAAAGGAACAGGTGAAATTCTAAATAAGGAAAAGGCTTATTCTGTGCAAATGTTTAGCATATTAACATACACAACTGTAATTACAGAATAATTATGGAGACAAATTGGGGAGTGAGGCAGTGGGACTTGGAGTTCTAGTCGGTTTGTCAGCATCTTTGCATTTAGCTGGAGAACAGTACTTTATGAAACAACCATTGCTGCGCACTGTATTAATTGTTATCATTGTCTTGGAAAGCAAATGCGTGCGGTGTGATTGCAGGAGGGGAGAGGTGAAGAGGGAGCCAGGCTAAATGAGAGAGGGGAAATGAGAGTGGAAATTGGAGGGGGATTAGTGGCCCTGCTAATGAAGCAATTAGAGAGTAAAGCGTTCCACTCAGGTGCCTGGCCCCACTCTCCTCTCACCGCAGCTGCGATCTGATGCCACTCTACGAATGTAGCCTCGGTGGAGATGTGTAGTGAAACAAACGCATGTGTGCGTGCAAGTGTTTGTCCCCCCATGTTTGTTTTACTCAACATCCTCTTGGATCCCATTTCATTAAAACGTGCATAGTAAAGAAAAGAAGCAAGAAGTTACAGTGAGAAGGCAAAAATGGATGGATGATCTGTTCCTTAGACACTGGCTCATCAGTTTGTTTTTTCTTCACGCTCATTGTTGTGAATGAATGACCATGGGAAAATAGATGAGTTGGAGATAGAAAGCAAGGGATGGGATGGAGATAGATAGAAAGCAAGGGGAAGAAAAAGAGGGCGAGACACAATGTCTTTGGCATTGACCCGTCGGCAGTGGGGTAATGAAGCCCCTCTCAAAGTCAACAGTTCAGAAACTCCTTTGTCCTCCTAAAAGAGTCTTTAATTTTTAACACAAACTTGCACTTAGGTATGCATGAACTTTGCTAAAATCCAGAGACATGTGTATAATAGGGCCGTAATGGATGATGGCCACGCGCTCCGTCTAATGATGTCAGGTTGTTCCGCCGGGCTGCTGATTGAGGAGAGCCTAATGTAACTTTAATTTGGAGTGATGTATGGAGGGGGGCTGAGGTGGCCCTGTCGCGGCGCTAAGGACGGGTGCGTGTGTATCTGTGAGTGGGGGAGTTCGGCTCAATGGACTCTTTGGAGGAGCAGCTGGAAGTTGCCCCCCCTCCCTGTGGTAGTGTCACTGGAGCCTCCTTAACCAGGATTGATAACACCGGTCGCCTCGCTAACCCGCACGAGCCCGGCTATGGCACATGACGGCCTAACAGAGTGGAGGGCAGGGCCAGTTGCCTTTGGTTACCAATGGGAGGACAACAATTTACTGTTACGAGACAAAGCACACTCCTTTTTTTCCTATTCACAGGTCCCCTTTCCCCTCCTTCTCTTCCCTCCTCCTTTTGAGCACAAATGAAGTGAGCGAATGCTAAATCAATGTTTTCAGTACAGCTCATCACCGTCTTTATCATCCTCTTTCATTTTATTATAATCGGGGAGCGCTGCTTTGCTAGCAGATGCATTTGGCATGTTAAATTACTTGAATTATAGTGAAGTCTGCTTGCGTGATTGTGAACAGATTTCCAGTTCAGTTTAGTGGTAAAAAAAAAAGTTGAGAGCTCATAAATAAGTTGTTTAGATTCAAATTAGTGAATAATGTAAAGCTGGTATCTTTTACTAGTGGTTCAATATTTGTATTGAGGCACCAAAACCTCAGACCTAAAGATTTCAAGGCACAGTTTCCATTTTTATTATCCTTTGTGTTTAACTAAGCATTGAATGAGCACTGAAGCTAATTCCAAATTCCCTTTGTCATCATCATTTCCAACTAGAAGTTGGGTAATAGATGCACGGTGGAGGCTCGTCGCAGGCTGAAAATGAATAGTGAACGGTATTCATCAGCCCGAAAGGAAAGCGTCCCCAGATCCAATTATATATATTCATTAAGTGATAATGATATCATGGTCTTTTAACTGGGAAGAAAAGAGGGTAATTGAATAATAACAGTTGTACAGTCTCGAGGGAGAGGCCTGCGCAGCGCCGGGGGGACTGACCCCGCGGGGTGGACGGCTGAAGAGAGCGGATTGATGGAATTCTATTACCCTGCTGATAGATTTATTATGAAGGCCTGAGTGGACTTGCTGCTCCACTTTGTCACTCACACTAATCAGCTGCTAAAGGCTCGGCGTGAGGGGTGTGTGTGTGTGTATGTGTGCATGTGTATGTGAGTGTGTGAAGGGCCTTTGGCTGCATCCCCCCATCCAGTGTCTACCATCCCTGACAAAGACAAGGTTAGGAGAGGATGACAGACATGCTGTCCTCGCCCAGTCCCCCTTGTCCCCTCACAAATGGGCCAGCTGAGCATCGCGACCTCTCGGGTGAGCCCTCATTTGTTTATTAATGGCCGACATGTGAACTAGCATAAGGACGCGGATCTTGTGGAGCAACAGTCAGGTGGCGGAGTGCTGTGGCGGGGGGAAACAATTTGTAAACGCTGGGGAGAAAGAGGATACATGCTCATTTAGGCTTGCTCGCTTCAGCATTATGTGCTGGACACGGGGACATAGGATTAATGGGGTGTGCACACACACACACACACACACCCCCTCACACACATTTGCTCTTTCCTCACCCACACTCATATACACAGAAGAAGCCCTCTGGCTGTCTTGCATGTAGTAGCTTAAATATGACATGTTCTAAATTGCTTTTGATGAATTGATCTTTGTCTCTTAATTTAATTATGTGCTTTGTTTTTGAACCTTTCACTATATAATAATAATACATTGTATTAGGAAACTAACTGTCAAACCAAGTAGCATTTGTTAAACAGACCATATGGAATTCTTCACTTGCTTTCTCCACACAAAACGTCTGCCATCAGATGTTTTATCCAAAAAAGAAACAAAGGGCATTTTGTTAAAGACGTTCAGTGGTTTCAGTTTCTCCTCGATGCCTCAAACTATTGCATGAATTTGTAAATTCCATAAGCAGCACACCTGATTGAATTTAATCAAGGATTGATTAGACAAGCTAGGTACTGAATGTTAACAACAATAATACTGGGCTTCTGATGAGAGGTTTGGAAACGATGGAACGAACACGAAAATCACTACTTACAGTATCAGTGTTATTTTTATGTATTTAT
>JAILXH010180490.1:1482-13082 GCA_023558415.1 Piaractus mesopotamicus | reverse complement strand
TTACTGTACTCTGGTAACATGTAATATCAAGTAAGATAATTTGCACTTTGTGAATTTGAAAGAGGAAAAAAAAAAACACTTTTTTTTCTTTTTTTTTCCCTTTTTTTTTTAATTTTTTTTTATTAACACTAGTTACCATCAGAGAAAATGAACATCTTTCATTCTCTACTTTGTTTGTCCCTTTATTGTTAATTGGCAGTCAGTTGCAGTTGGTGAGATGGATTTTCCACTCTGAGCTGTGATTGGTCAGAATGCTATCCCAGTCTCCTTATTCGTTTACCACGTTGCCCTGTGCATGGGTTTGATTTGGTGGGTTTGCATCAACAGCAGTGCTTGGGCCCCTGGCATTGCCACAGCACAGTGGTCATTAGGTGCATTGACGGGAAAGCGCTGCAGCTTTGTTGCAGTTGTCGGGACAGTTTCTCTTAGCTCGGCTAACAGCTTTTACACCAGTGTTACACCCTTTAAAAACAGATGTGTTTTAAAAAAAATGGCACCTGTTGTTTTCAAAGGAGAATTCCACCAATATTTCAAAATTTGTACATAATTCAATTGTTGAGATGTGAAGTCATTCAGAGTGACTTCTCAGACTACTCAGATTTCTTTACGGTGGTGGTGATAGGAACCCGGGGTCACCATGTCTACAACACGCATATAGCCAATTTATTGACTATCCAAAACCATCAGTTAACCTACACGTGTCTTCTGAGTTTTTATATACAGAGGTACATCTGAAAACATGAGCTTTTTTTTGGGGACTATTTTGCCTCACAGCACCGTACAGGTACCCCTCCACCGTGAATGGTTTTAAAGAAGGTCAAGTCTCCTCAAAACTATCTTAATGTCTCACACATCAGGAGACGTATTCGGAACTTGGTTCATTTAATAACTTTCCGTGATGGACCTTTACAGACCTTTTCAGAAGTCTGGTTCCTATCATCACCACTGTGAAAAATTCTGACCAAAGTTTCTTTAAAATTTCACACCAAACCAGCCTGAATGACTTTGTTTGCATCTTAACCATTTAATTATGCAGACATTTTGACAAATCTGTGGAATTTCCCTTAAAATTATACACGTGACCATATGCTTGTACCTGCTTACTTGAGCAATTACATTGTATGGACCTGTCCAGCAATTTCTGCCGCAAGACCTTTTCAAAGAAGGACATTAAAGGAATGGTTTAATGAAAAGTCAGATTTAGCCAGTTTTACACTTCCCACGGATGTAGCTGATCAACCAAGTCCAAATTTAGCTTCTAAAGTTTGGAACTGGAGCAGTGAGGCAAACATTGCTAGTAAACACTAGAATTCAATAGTCACCCAAATTGTTTCTGTAAAAATACAGTACTAAAACCCTCGCAAACTGCGTCCACGTCTTCATATAGGTTGTACAGACTTGTCCGCGTGGTTTAGGACACAGTATGATTTACTGTGAATTATAAAATGAACGAAACTGCGAACAGTCAGTTTACACAACAGTGTCTGTATTCACAAACCACCTCTGGAGATCTAAAATCAGTATTTGTGATAATGACGGTCATAAATACAGAGGAATCTGATCCAAGATCAGTCATGCTTTGTGAACACCAGCGCTTGGTGACTGAAACGGTCGCCTGTGGCAGCGAAGTTTTGTTAACTATTACAGCTCACAGTGAGTCATACTGTGTCCTAAACCACACCGACAAGTCTGTGCTTAACCCTAATGAAGACCTGGATGTGGTTTGAGCAAGCATTTGAGCTGTTTGGGTGACTTAAGTTCTAGTGTTTGTTAGCGAGGTTAGCCTCATAGCTCCAGTTCTAAACTGAAGAAGCAAAATCAGAACACCACACTTGTGTCTTGGCTGATCGCCCGCACCTGGGCTGAGTGAGTAATTGTAAATTGTGATTTTTCACCAAAATGTTCCTTCAAGACCCAGTCAGTCCTGAAGTCCGTTCACTCCACCTCTTCCTGCAAACCCCATTTTATAATTTAATCTGCATAAAATAAGTGACGCCTGAAGGGAGACTCGTTAGGAGTAAGTGGCAGAAAAGAAAAAAGGAATAGGGAAAATAAGGAGTAAAGCTTTTGGCCTTTAGAAAAATGAATGGAGTTAGCAACATTAGCACCAGAGCAGACTGTGTTGCAGGGTGATGATTTAAAGTGGTAGTTTGGTGAAAAATCAAGTTTGCCCAGTCTCTTCACCTCAGTAGTCGATCATCCAAGACGTTTTCGGTGTCTAAAGTTTGCTTCATAAGTCTTGCACTGAAGCTATGTGGCTAATGTAGCTAACAGGTAATGCAAGCCTATACCTCAGCAGTTAGCATTGTGCTACGTGCCTAAATCATCCCACGTTTGCCATAAACTGTGTCCGGGTGTTCAGTAATCTCTAATAGACTTATGTGGTTTTCGACACTGTATGACACACGATTATAAACCTCTAAAGTCATTCTCTAATCTGCGTCATGCTCATGTTAGCAACCTCGAGTCTTAGCTGGTTTTCTCTGTGAGGGAAATGAATGACGCTGCTATCGCATCCTGTGGTAAACAGTTCCAAACCCCCACGTTTAACATCTTGCTGTGTGTGTGTGGGGTATTTTGTTGAGGTTGCCTGTCTTATCGTGTCAGTTCGGTGCGCAGCATTGTTAGCTTGCAGCTAGCAAACATTGTGGTTCAGCTTTGTAATAAGGATCCAGTGACATTCAGAGGAAAAGTGTATGTGTGGAAAAGCAGATCAGGTTTGGAACGTGTTCATTTACCACAGTTTTGTCTCAAAAACGCCATTCATTTTCTTCATAGAACAAGCTAGCTTAGCCTCAGAGATCCTCATATAGGCACGACACAATAAGATCTACAACAATTAACTGTTTTTAGCTGTAGTTTTATCCATGTTTATAGCTGAGTGTGTCATACAGTGTCAGAAACCACGTCAGTGAGTCTGTTAGAGATTACTGAACAACTCCACCCAGTTTGAAGCGAGTGAATGCAGTTAGCGCTGTGCTAATTGATGAGGTGTAGTTTTGGTGCTAGTTAGCTACATTAGCCTCATTGGTCTAGCGCAAAAGCTAAACTAAAGACGGTAAACATGTCTTGACTGACTACAATTAAGTAAAAACTGAGGTTTTCTGACAAAAAACATTGCTTTAAAGGGGAATTCCACCAATTTTGACACTCTTCACAGCGCCATCTCTTTATAATGTCATTGTAGAGATGTCTTCACAGTGGTGGTGATAGTAACCAGAGGTCACCATGACTACAACACAAATATAGACATTTTATTTACTATCCGAAACCACCAGTGAATCTAAACGTGTCTTCTGAGTTTTATTTGAAATGTTGATAGTAAAATAGTGCTAAGTCTGAAGGAATATGCGTTCTTTGGGGACTGTTTTGCCAAAATCTTAGCAAAACTGTAATAAAACGATGTCTTTGTCTTTCATAACCAGTGAGGGAGCTTTTAGAGGCATTAAACGCATCTAGACGTCTGGTTCCTATCACCGCCACTGTGCACGACTCTGACTCAGCAAGTTTCTCTGGAACAGAGAATTTTACGTCAAAACACAATTATCAAATCTTGGAAAACTGGTGGAGGTGCCCTTCAAGTGAGTAGCTAGTAGGGGGAGCAGGGAACAAATGGAACAAACAGGGCCCAAATCTTGCTATCCAGGCGCTGTAGTAGGACAAATGTGAGGACAGTGACTGGGCAGCGACTTCATCTCAAAGGAGACAGAAGAACTGTTCACCAGTTTTTTGCTTTTTCTCCTTTTTTTTTGGTCTGTTCTGTTATCGTGTCCCTGATCATACTCTGGCACAGACTGTCTCTTTAAACCTTACTCAACTTCTGCTCCTCACCATCCCAGTCCATCCAAAGGAGTGGAGGCACAAGAGGAAAAAACAAACACTGAACCCAAACCTCAGGTGAACATTTAGCATGCGCTGATGACGACTTTGACGAAGACGATGCTGTTCTCCTGTTACCATGCCTACAGCGAGAGTGCTCATGGGATGGGATGTCCTCCAAGGGAAGGGACGTTCTAGCTTAGCTCTCTTTTAAGAGATTTTCTTTTTTTAAATTTATTGTGTAATTAATATCAGGCTGAATAAAAAAGATGAATAAGGTTGTTTGTGCCTCAGTTTGGAATGCTTATGTGGAACATGCAAAGCGGTGTATTCATGTTTAAGAGCCAAGGCCCACATTTTTGTGATGTAATAAGCATTGCACAGTTGTCTATAAACATTTTATTACACATCCTTATTATTAGGTTGAGTGGAACACATTTGACTTTAATAGGCAACCTTGATTAGTTGACACAGGTAAGTTGGTGTCAGAACTAAAAGGGAAGGTACACCAACCAGGGTTGTTCCAACCTGCAGCTTTGGAGGCAGCCAGTTCTAATCTGCTGCTATTTGTTTGCAGTCCAGAAGGGGGCGTGGTTTTGCACTTTCTTTCCTACAGGCCCCCCTTATTCTACTCTTTCTTTGTTGATGCCAGAGGCCGCCTCCAGAGAACTTGTAGTGAGGAGAATTACCGCTCTGTAACGTCTTCTGGGTTTCTCAAACACTAGAGGGCGCTCTCTAACGAGGACCCTTAAAGGGTTAAGATGAAGCATTTGAGCAAGATCATAGTTTATGAATGCTTAAACAGTTTTAATGTAAGTGAATACAGTTGTTTCCTGAACCCTGAACAGCATAAAACATTTTAACACCGCTGTTATATTTGTAAGAGCTTTTAAACTCGAGTTATATATGAGTTTAAAACGGCACATCATGTACGTTCATGACGTCAGTGAGCGCGAACAGTCGATGAGTTGATCTGTTCACCAACCAATCAGCACTCAGTAGCAGTAACGCTAGCATCCATTTACTCCCATTCATTGAGGTATGGCTCGCAGGCGCTCTCTGGCGTTTAGCAGTCCCGTTTTTGATATAATGGGGGAAATAGGAAGTGGCCAGGCTCCTCATGAACTGGTTCTGGGGCTGTTAAATAGTTTTTAATCACTCGCCCAAAACTTTCCTTTCATTTGAGAAAGTATAAGGTTGTACTTCACTAAAAAGGCAAAGAAAACGTACCTGTATGTTTCATTTTTCTACAGAAAATGGGTCTTGGGCAACAGGACGCTAGCATTCCTGATACTGAGTGGTGATTGGTTGGTGAGCGGAGTAGCTCATTGTTAGCGCTCACTGATGTCATGGACATACATGAGGCGCCGTTTTAAACTCCTATAGCTCGAGTTTAAAAACTCTTAAAAATATAACAGCAGTGTTAAAATGTTTTATGCTGTTCTGTGTTCAGGAAATGAATTAATTCTTCTAAATTAAAAATGTTTAAAAGTTTATAAACTTCGATTTTGCTCAAATGCTTCATCCGAACCCGTTCATTTTGGACTCACCCGGGAGCGCCCTCTAGTGTTTGAGAAACCCAGAAGACAGTGCAGAGTGGCAATTCAGCCAAACCAGTCTGCACTCAGTAGCAGTAATGCTAATCAATCTGTACTCAGTAGCAGTAATGTTAACCAATCAGCTTTCAGAGGCAGTGATACCTACCAATCAGCTTTCAGTAGTAGTAATGCCAACTAATCAGCACTCAGTAGCAGTAATGTCAACCAATTAGCAATCAGTAGCAGTGATGCCAACCAATCAGCACTCAGTAGCAGTAATGTCCACCTATCAGCACTCAGTAGCAGTAATGCCAACCAATCAGTGCTCAGTAGCAGTGATACTAACCAATCAGATAAACTTTTCTATATAATTACATCATGATTATGTAAACAAAGCCATCTGAGTGTTTTGATATCTAATTTCTAGAGAAACCAATCAAGTCAGAATTGTTCACAGTGGTGGTGATAGGAACCAGACGTCCACCTCTAAAAGCTCCCTCGCAGAAGGTTACCACATGAAATGGTTATGAATTCATGACACTGATCAATTAATCAATTTATTGTAATCCACTCATAGTGAAGGGATAGTGAGGAGTGTTCTAAGGCAAAATAGTCCCCAAACAAAACATATGATTTAAGATTTATGACCATTTCACCATCATCAGCGTTCCATATAAAACTCAGACGACACGTATAGGTTCACTGGACAGTAAATAAAATGTCTTTATAAAAGTACAGATATTAAAAGAGGTAAATCCTCCACAGTTCCCCTTTAAGCAGACGCTAATTAGACACCCACGCGCGCTTAAATCCAGAGCTCGGTTGCTCGTGCGCAGCGGCGGATCTCGTCGTGACGTCAGTCAGCCCGCGACCGCCGTGCTGCTTGGTGGGCTGAACCAACCGCGGACAGAAAAGGGGGCGATAAGTCGACAATAAACCACAGACATCGTTATAATTTTTGCCGTTCGCTCGGCAGCGGGACCGCGAGCCGAGGAGGAGCGATGAGGTCACTGTGAAACCCGGTGAGAGAGCGGCGGTTAAGTCACTGTCTGTCAGGTTTGTTTTTGTTTGACGGCGCGTCCGCGGCGACGCGCTTGGCTGAAAAATGTCCGTTTCTCCTTCTACTACAGGAATTTCTCGGTGAGGTAAAAGTTCAAAACAACCATCGGAGACAGAATTAAAAGCTTTTAAGGTATATTTATGCCCTTAAATATCGTTTATGTCTCTGTCTTCTCGCATAGGTTCGTCCTCGTGTTGGCTAAGCTAGCAGAGCTGCTGTTACTTTTTCGAATTTCCACGTCCCACCTTAAATCGTGCAGTAGGTACAGTCTGACGGCTGCTTTTAAGGTGGAACGGGAAATTCGAGCAAGGAGCTGGCCGAGTTAAAGCAAAGTCTGTCGTCTTCGCCGTTCAGGTCCAACACGACTAACAACGTTTAAAAGTGCGTTAAAACACATTAAACCAGCCCGTTTAGGTTAGTAGTTTTGCTTATTGTTGTGAGTTGCAAGAGAATCCGATTGATCAAAGAGGGAGTCCGCATTTTTTTTTCCAAGTTTCCGTCACTGAGATGTAAACAAAGTAATTCAGAGTGGTTTGGTGTGAAATGATTCACTGTAGAGGCTCCGATTTCACAAATATGGCCATTGTCTTTACCATCTAAAGCCATCAGTGGACCTACACGTGTCTTCTGAGTGTTTTATAAGTAATGTTGATAGTAAAATAGTATAAAGTCTGAAAAAAAATGTTTTTTTTCCAGACTATTTTGCCTGACAGTGTCTTGCATGTACCCCTTCACTACGAATAGATTTTTAGGCCAAAAACATTATTTCAAAAAATGGCATAAAGCAGTGCCTCAGGCAGTGTATCTGTAACCATTCCATGTAGTAACTCTCTGTGAGGGAGCTTTTAGAGCAGGACGCCTGGTTCCTATCACCACCACTGTGAACAATTCTGACGTGGTAAGTTTCTCTAGAATGAAGCATTTCATACAGTTAACTCGTTGTTTATATGCAGAAATTTTGAAAAATCATTGGAACTCCCCTTTAAAAAGTGGGATGTATCCTCGCTTTTTTTGTCCTTGCATCCTGTATTGACAATTACGAAGGTTTAATAGGAACTACGTACAGGGCATGCACTAATCAGCCGGAACATTAAAATCACCTCCTTGTTTCTACACTCATTGTCCATTTTATTAGCTTCACTGACCACATAGGAGCACTTTGTAGTTCTACAGTTACAGACTGTAGTCCATCTGTTTCTCTGCATACTTTGTTACCCTGTTCTTCAATTGTCAGGACCCCCACAGACCAGGTACTATTATGGCGGTGGGTCGTTCTCAGCACTGACTTGGTGGTGGTGGTGTTAGTGTGTGTTGCGCTGGGCTGAGTGGATCAGACACAGCAGTGCTGCTGAAGTTTTTAAACACCTCAGCGTCGCTGCTGGACTGAGAACCAAACATATCCAGCCAACAGCGTCCTGTGGGCAGCGTCCCGTGACCACCGATGAAGGACTAGAGGATGACCAACGCAAACTGCATCCAGCCAACAGTGTCCTGTGGGCAGCGTCCTGTGACCACTGATGAAGGATTAGAGGATGACCAACACAAACTGTCAGCAGCAGATGAGCTGTGTGGGCAGCGTCCTGTGGCCACTGATGAAGGACCAGAGGATGACCAACACAAACTGTGCAGCAGCAGATGAGCTACCACTTTACATCTACAAGGTGGACCGACAAGGTAGGAGTGTCTAATAGAGTGGGCAGTGAGTGGACACAGTGTTTAAAAGCTCCAGCAGCACTGCTGTGTCTGATCCACTGCAGTGTTGAGAATGATCCACCAAATGGACGTCTTATCCCCCAGTTAGACGTGTCCAATTCCACCCACTGGTTGGGAGTTTTCATTGTACCCAACTCTCTTGGACTACCTGCCACGGACGAATGTAGCATCACCAGGGATTGAACTCGCAATCTCTTGATGGTGGGGCCAATGATTGCGCCATTGGGAGGGCCCTCAAGTTGTGGCCAAATACAAGGATAATCGCCATTGAAAATTCCATGCCAAGTTACATTCTGTACTAAGTTTACAGGAGTAGTGTGACTGCAGGTTAGCCGCAGGTCCTTCAACATTTTGAGTAGATATTAAATGTATCTACTGGGATGCATTGCGAGACCAGTCAGAGCTTAAGTACTGACCATAGTACTGACCATAGTCCCTGATCGTTATTTCGGTAAGGCTTGAGTGAACAACCCAGCGCGATGAGTCTCAGCCCTGCTTCGCCCCCCCCTGTCGAGCACATAATGGTGTTTTCTAGGACTGACCGAACATCACTTTCCAGGCTTCGGTTACTCAGCAGAATTTCCGAACAACTACCTGAATACTCGTTCTCAAAATGACCGTTAAAAAATTAATTATATGTACAGAAAGCAGCTAATGCTCAGGCTGAAGCCCAGCTGCAGCACTGAATTTTGCTGTGATGGATTCTGCAATTGTGGCCTTTCCTATATAGTTGGTTGTTTTCAATTATTTCATTGTTATTTGGCTACTTCGCCCTTTTTTTTTATCATGTAAAGCAGCAATAATGCTGCGCTCATGTTGCCGGTGGGGGAGAGGAAGAAAAAATATTCTGTGCTCATGGCGATACATGACCAACGCCGGTATACAGAAATCGAAACCTCGGCTGAGTAGGGCTAAACTAGGGAAATATTTAATTGTGATATTGTGACACATTGTGATTACGGATTAAATCGCAGTTATTTTCCATGAATTAATTTTCAGGCTAGTTTTTTTTGGCAAAGAAGACCAGACCATCCACTTTGGAGCTTGAACATTGAGTACGTTAGACTACCAGTTAGCCGTGATGTCCTGTATACAGAACATGTCAAGTCAAAGTTTATTTATGTAGCGCTTTTTACAACAGGTGTTGTCACAAAGCCGGTTTACAGAAAAATCCGGGTCCGAGCCCCCATGAGCGTCGCCAAAGGTGACGGTGGCAAGGAAAACCTCTCAAGGCAGAGAAACCAAAAACTTGGTTCCTCTAACTTGAGAGGGACCAAGACTCAAAAGGGGAACCCATCCTCCTCTGGTCGACACCAGATGGCAAACAGCGTTAGTATAAAATATTAGAGTACAAAACGGGGGGAAAACGGGGCAGCAGTGGTTAATTAGATGGTTTGAGTTTATGCAGCAGCATCAGGAGGGTCAGTTTATAGAGGTGAGATTTGCACAGCGTTGTACAGCATGAATCTCCATGGTGGTCAAAACGGTGCAGATCAGCCAACAGAGATGGAGCTCTGGTGACTGTAGCAGCTCTAGTGGCTCCCATGTGGCGACTCAGGCAAACGTCGCTCAGACAGACAGACAGACAGACACACTGGTTGGTTGGTTGGTTGATTGATTGATTGATTGATTAACAGGACAGGTCCGTTTATGGAGAGATACTAGTGGGGCAATAGTGCAACAACTGATATGAGCAAAATGCTTGAGCAAACAGAAAAGCTTTGAGTCCAGTTTTAAGGGTAGAGAGTGTGTCTGAGTCCCAAACAGAGGCCGGGAGATGATTCCACAATTTTGGGGCTACGTAGGAAAATACTCGACTACTAATACTTTTCTAATTCGAGGAACGGTCAGCAGGCCGTTATTTTGTGAGCGGAGCGTACGTGTGGGTTCATATGACTGAATTGATTCACTGAGATACTTCGGGGCCATTTAATGGTTTATACGTCAGGAGAAGGATCTTATACTCTACACCAAATTTAACAGGTAGCCAGTCTAATGAGGACAGGATTGGGGATATATGGTCAAACTTTTGGTCCTTGTAAGGACTCTAGCAGCTGCATTGTGGACCAGTGAGCTCATTTAGCAACGTATTGGAGCATCCAGCTAAAACGGTGTTACAGTAGTCCAGCCTGGAGGTTATAAAGTCGAGCACCAGCTTTTCCGCATCAT
Source organism: Piaractus mesopotamicus (assembly GCA_023558415.1). Classification (NCBI taxonomy): domain Eukaryota; kingdom Metazoa; phylum Chordata; class Actinopteri; order Characiformes; family Serrasalmidae; genus Piaractus; species Piaractus mesopotamicus. Next base: position 2,783 of record JAILXH010180490.1, on the reverse strand, counting down.
TTAGGTCTAGAATATAACGTAGTTTAGCGATGTTACGCAAGCGAAAGAACTCGGTTCTAACAATGCTGCAAATGTTTATCAAAAGGGAGACTGGAATCGAAGATGATGCCTAGATTTTTTTTTGCAGTGGTGCTTGGAATGACCGTGTGGCCATCTAAATTTAGTATAAACATGGGTGTTTGGTTGCTTCTGGCTCTACAGGCAGTTCATCAGCTGTGTTATTAGGTTAAATTTGCTTCCATTTAAAACTTAAGATGCCATTGTTGATGATGTATTATATAATAAGACAACATTGTTCATGTTTTAAGTTTTAAATGGAAGACATTTCATATAATTTAACATATTATACAATAAACATTGCAGCCCTTTCAATTTGAAAATTGCACTCTTTCACACTGCGATTGGTGTTAATGACTCCCGAAAACAATCGACATCCAGTTTATCCCACTGGCACAGTCGATGGCAAAAGCTGGGAAATTTGAACTGTTTACAGACTGTTCCTCCTCCCACTGCGGTCGCTGGAATGTTGCTGTTAGCAGTGCTGGAATTTTCCGTTCTGTCTACATTGAAAACAGTATAATATCCGGTTTGCTGTCGCCTGACTGACGCCAACGTGCCCCAGGATCTAGCAGGCCCCAGAATCAGCCCAGGAGGTACCCCACTGAGGAACCACTGGAACTGGTCATTTAAACAGATTATAGTGCACATATGGACATGATCACTGACTGTCTATGTGCATACAATAGTTCTATTGATATTGACTCGGCCACGCCCCGGAAACATTGTGGGTTAGGTCTGCTCGAGTTCCATTTGTCTTTACAGAGCTCGCTTTGTGTACAAGGGCACAGTCATGGGTGGGGGGGGAAGCAAAGGGCCTTTTCCAAACTGTTGCCGCAAAGTTGGAAGCATTCCGTTTGGTAGCGTTCTGGCATCCGCCAAACCCAGATTCATCCATCAGGCTGCCAGATAGTGAAGTGTGATTCCTCACTCCAGAGAACACATTTCCACTGCTTCAGAGACCAGAGGTGGCGCTTTACACCACTCCAGCAGATGCTTGGCTTTGCGCATAGTGATCTCAGGCTTGTGTGCAGCTGCTCAGCCATGGAAACCCATTTCATGAAGTTCATGACGCACAGTTATTGTGCTGAAGTTGCTTCCAGAGGCAGTTTGGAACTCTGTAGTGAGTGATTTAGCAGAGAATAGGGGAATTTCACATGCTACATCAGGGGTCTTTAAATAAAATTTAGTAAGGTCGAGCTACAGAAAATTTCCTCAAGCAAAGGTCCAGAACATCATAATGT
>JAILXH010180469.1:3210-16126 GCA_023558415.1 Piaractus mesopotamicus | reverse complement strand
GAAGAACAGGGTAAAAGGGGGCTAACAAAGTATGCAGAGAAACAGATGGACTACAGCCTGTAATTGTAGAACTACAGAGTGCACCTGTATAGTAAGTGGAGCTGATAAAATGGACAAGCGTAGAAACAAATATATAAATATTTATATATCAGCAGGGAATAAAATGTAGTTTACATGTTCCTCCTCAGTTCAGTTGTTAAGGCTAATAATTATCCTACTGACGGTTAAGGTGAAGTGGGTGAATCAGTGCTGAATCCCGCGCCTCAGCGCTGCGCTGCTGCAGCCCGCGCGCCCAGTCACGCGTTTCAAATTCAAATTTTAACGGAAACCTAACAGAAACGCGAAGCTCAGTCCAACGGTCCTGGGAACCGCTACAGGTGAGGGAAACAGTTCGCCGTGTTTTAAGTCTTAAAACGAATATCCTGAGATATATTACTATGAACAGACGTCCCTTTAAGTTTTATAAGTATCTTAGATAATCATCTCCTCCATTTATCCTGGTCTGGTTAGCAAACTAGCCCAGCTTTGTTCCACAAGGCAGGTTAGTGTTGGCGTAATAGCTTCTATTTACCTCAGAGTGGTTTGATAGCGAGTAAATATCATTTTTAATGATTTGGTGAAACAGCTGGCAAGTTAGTATCTAGCGCGGCAACAGCTAATTTAGCTAACTAACGAAGTTAGCCTTAAAGGGGAACTCCACTGATTTTTCAAATTTTCTACATAATTAACTGGTTAAGATGTAAACAGAGTCGTTTAGAGAGGTTTGGTGTGAAATGCTCTCTTCTACAGAAAGTTGCCGAGTCAGAATTGTGCACAGTGGTGGTGATAGGAACCAGACGTACACCTCTAAAAGCTCCCTCACAGAAAGTTATTACATGAAATGCTTATCTATACACTGCCTGATGTCTGAAACACTGTTTTATGATTGTTTTGTGATTAAGTTTTGGCCTCGGATGTATTTTTACCACTTTATTTCAATCCACTCATGGCTGAGATGTACATGCAGGGTGTTGTGAGGCAAAATAGTCCCCAGAGAAAACTTAACTACTTGTTCAGATTTATGACTATCATCATCAACATGACATATAAAACTCAGAAGACATGTGTAGGTTCACTGGTGGTTTTGGATAGTAAATAAAATGGTTATATTTGTGTTGTAGTCATGGTGACCCCTGGTTCCTATCACCACAACTGTAAAGAAATCTCTACAATGAATCATTTCACACCAAACCACTGAATGATTCGGTTTACATCCCAATGACTGGAATATTCATAAAGTTAAAATTGTTTGGCAGCAAGGGTTCAATCCCTGATTGGCATCTGGCAGCAGGAAGTGGCAGCGCTGCCGTCCGGAAATGGCACATACTGGCATGCGCCACTTAGCGAAGGGCACCTGCCATCAATAACTGGTAACGAGTGGCATCTGTCGCTTACGCCGCTAGGTAAGTGGCACTCACCAGATGCACCAGCCCCACAAAAACGGCACGTGCTTCTCAATACAGGCACGTACCAGCGGCTCCTGTGAGTAAAGCAGTGACTCTGGACAGCAGCTACTTGGATTTCTGTGGGGCTGGTGGCACTGGTGAGTGCCGCTTACCGAGCGGCTTGAGCGGCAGGTGCCACTTGTTACCAGTTATCGATGGCAGGTGCCATTCGCTAAGTGGCGCATGCCAGTATGTGCCATTTCTGGATGGCGGAGCTGCCACTTCCTGCTGCCAGATGCCAGTCAGGGATTGGCATCTGGCAGCAGGATGAATCATTCACAAAGCACAGCAAATAAAAGGCATCGCGCCCTGATTCTGTCCTTAAAATGGTAGCGACTATACAGTGTGACGTCATGCAAAACCCAAGAATAGAACCCTTTTCAAAAAAGGTTCTATATAGAACCATATACAACACATTCTCTGTCAATATATATCAATATATAAATATGGACTACTGTAAACGCAAATGTATATACAACAGAATTTCCACTGAAAGTGTGTTTCTCACTCATCACATAAAAAAGTTTTCTTTTTTTGTACTGTATTTGTCCCCAGCAGTTTTCATTATAAAGTGATGCCCATTACTACTCTTAATTGAGCAATTCTTAGTGATAATCATGTTGTATTGGATCGACAGGCCTTCATTCACTCCGAAACATTACTACATTTAAATATTTCCCAAGTCTCATGAGACATGTTGGCTGTTATTCTCCACACACAATATGTAAGCCACATTTTATTATTCATTTTCATCTCGAATAACGATTACATTTTGAAATACCCAGTTTCAGGATTTCTTCCAATCCACAAGTCAAACTCCAACCTGATTAGTTTTGAAACATCGGCCCCAGGAGGCCATATTTATTATTCAAAACATAAAGAAAGTCCAAAAAACTTTCCAAAAAACTCAAGGTCAGAATGCAAGTCTGGTTTGCTTGATGTATGTGATTAGGAAGTGCAGCGAGCCTCTATCAATCAAAAGCGCTCTCAGTGATGACAGCTCCATTGTGAGTTTGGGTGCATTTGAGGAGAATTTTCCTCAGGCTGACCGGTCTGAGCTCCGATGCTGGACGGTTAGCTTTGCCCCAGTGCTCAGACTCCAGTATGAAAACAGAACGGCTTTGGCAGCAGAGTATATATTTTTTTTTTAATCCAAATCTGCACATTCTGTGGAATGAGACAATCCCTGGGCTACACTACAGTGGAGAACATTGTATAGTTCTCTGATTGAATGAATACATATGTTTTCTAATGTAGTTTTCTGTTGCTTAAAGTAGAAAATGCTGGCTTTAAAACTAAAACTGAACTCACACAAGCTGAAAGCTGAAAATGAACTGGTGTGCCCGGGGTAAAAAGTCTGAGGTAAGGGACTACTTCATCTCAATACGATTAAGAGCACAGCAGGAAATGAGTCACTTAAAAAGCCCAGTTTCTCTGCCAGATTGGTGACTTTCTTGAATGTGTTTGGATTTAAAGAGTTATTTGAAGGAAAACTACACACTTAATAATGGTTGTTCGAGGGTTCTTTAGTCAGGGCATTGTTTTCTATTTAGAGTTGTTCTAAAGAGAAGTTGTTTATTCTTAAAAAAGATGGTTCTTCAAGGTTTCTTTAGTAAAAACAGTGGTTTTGCATAATGAAATTGTTTGTCAGATTGGTGAAGAACGTGTTGTATATTAAAGCTGTAAACCATGTGTGGCCGTGGGTTACTGCGATTTTATCACGGGGAAGAGTGTTCTTTGGCACGACGTGAAGCAGAGTGCCTAAAACTCCCTTCCCTGTGATAAAATTGCTGTAATCCACTGCCTCAAGTGGCTTATTGCTTTTATAAAACGGCGGCCAACATAAAATATATTAAAATACACAGTGTTTTAGATAATTATTTAAGTTATTATTAATAGTGAGTGACATAAACAAGTATTCCGCCAAGAAATGTAGTTCCTTTAGAATACGGTATCGCTGCTAAGCAACCATTGACCGCTGAATGTGGAGAAGAACGTTCGATCATCAATCACTGTAAGTTATACTGCAGACATTTCATGATTTTTAAAACTTTTCTCGTATAACAGTGAACATATGATAACACAGCACTGTTTAATGCAAATACTTTCAGTTAATAAGTACTTTTTGGTCACCAAATCACCACCGCGAGTCTTCTGTCAGTCTGACGATGCCACTTTTCTCGCGCTGGGGCTGAATCTCAAACGGCTCCCTGCTCCCTACATAGTGCACTACGCAGGAATTTACATACTGACTCCTGCAGCCCAACAATGCAAAATATCGCAAAAAAATGGTCATTTGAGATTCATCCACATTCACACTCGACAAGCAGTCACTATTTGACAGCAGAAGCTAGAATTTAAGCTTAATGTTACACAGCACACTTTTTAGCTAGCTAGGCAGTACTGAGCCGTTTGGGATTCAGCCTGGGTTTGACGCTACTTCTGACTGAAACACAGACATTTGAAGCATGTAATCCATTCAAGTGACATGTTTAGACTTTTATATTGCTGTTTTTCAGTTAATCATATCGTAAGTACTTTATTTTAAGCCTGTGATATTAATGTTGGAGTTGTTTAGCATGTTTGCTATCTTTTAGCCTGTTGTCTAGCTGAGTAGCCTAGTTCTAGATACAAAAATAAGTTTTCAGCCCCTCAGTTTAAACAAAAACGGGCTCTTGCTTCATCAGTACACTCGGTATTCCATGCGATCAGCATTAGAGTCAAACGTTAATCCATTAACAGCAGAAGGGTTTTCCATGCCGTGGCGCAGTAATACAGAGTTTAGTTGTTGTGAGGTGGTCACAGCCGTGGGCTCAGCCCATCAGATTTTAGGACCGGAACTATCCGTTTTATAATGTTCAGTATAATATCAATTCATAATACGACGCGATTCCAAACTTTGGAATTGTAGTTTATGTAGAAGAGTCTTGCTCAAATCCCGCCCTTCATGCACACAACAGTTCTTATCACCCATGTAACTCAACATCTGTTCAGCCATCACACAGCACAAACAGTCAACGCCCAATAATTATCCCCCTCCCCAAAACAGCGAGGCTTTCTCTCTGCCCGGCTGGGTAAGAATGAGAAGGCACTTATTTATCCAAACAGGGGCAATTCATCACTCTTACTTTTTATTTCCTCCCTAATAGATCAGTGACAGATATTTACGCTAAGCAGAAGTAGAGAAAGTACCTCCAGATGAGTACAACCAGGCATGTAACTTTCTCTAACGCTCAAGTCCCTAATTGTTCAATATTAGAATTTAGGTCTGAGCATTTTTGACCTCATGGGCAGCACCAGTTTGTCGCTATTAAACTTTTCACTACATTTTGATGCATCAAAACTGTATTTTGCGCCAAAGTTTTCAAAGTACAACTGCAGCAGTCTTAATAACCATGTTTACATGCAGCCTAATAATCCGTTTATAATGTGACTGATAGCTCAATCGGTGTAGAATACGCCCATTTATACAACAGTTAGTTCCGGCCACGCAAGCTGATTGGTTGAGAAGCGTTCTAACCGTGCTGTTATTTCACCATAACAGCATGATTTTTTCACAAACACTGTATCACTCCGCTGAGATGCCGATGCTAAGCAATGACTTTGACAGCTGTAGGAGACGCTCAAGCCATTTGAACGTTTTTACTTCTTGCTTTGCGCCTAAACAGAAAATGGACACTTTTAAGATCACATTTGACCGACAGCCGATTTGGACAGACTCTGAAGATGAGACTACACTAAATTCCCTAACTGTCAGTTGGTCTGTGTGGAGCTGGAGAACGAACTGCCGGCTGTGCAGCGAGTGGGCGGAGCTGGTTACTCTGATGTAGCAACAAGCTGCTTGTTAAGGAACTATAATTTGGCAGAAGGAACTGCTAACATTAAAACATGTTAAATGCCAGGCTTCGGCTCGTGCCTGCAACCAAATCACAGCCGTGATGTTATTTCGCGATAACACACTCCCTCTCGTGTTCTATTGCTTAAGTATACACCTCATTCAGAATAGACTAGTCCAATTAAGGCCAGTCAGAATACAGTTTCCATCCGATTGAGAGAGGTAGGTTATCCTGTAAATAATATGGAAAATAGAAGAATAATAATCATGTAAACGCCTGTATCTGATTACATTCCCAATCAGAAAGTTTAAGTACATTCTGCGCATGTGTGTTTGCATCATAGAGGAAGTTCATAATGTTAAACATGGCGGAGCAGAAACTGGTCTGCAGAGGAGACAAAGTCTATATCGGCAGCTTATGTGTCTCAGAACAAGACGTCTTCCTCTCGGCCTTCTTTAATAAGTACAGTTCCTGAATCTGTCAGAATTTTAGAACAATTAAAAACACAAGCACTGCTCACTGCTGCTCTTCTCAGTCTGTCTGGACTCACGCGATGCTCGTTGTCATGGTGACATCTACACTAAGCGGTTCTCTATGCATGCACGTAATTTTGAATCAGGTTTCTTGTAGTGTGCATGTAAACAGAGATTTTAGCTACGTTCACATTACAAGACACGTTCCTCAAATCCGATTTTTCATTCAAATCCGATCTCTCTGACACAATGGTTCACACTTGTTAAGGTAAGTGATTCAAATGTCATTAATGTGATGAACCAGAGTCCTGAAATGACCTAAATGAGCTCATCCTACTCAGTAACGTCACGTGAACGAATCACGTGCATCATCAGCACAAACTAACGAGCTTCACTGAGAAGATAATTAACTCTGATCAGCTCTCAGCTTCATTATTAGAGCGAGACGAAGGAGAAAAATGTTTCTTTTCCACCGTTTACAGGCTTTAACTTCTGTTTGGCGCTGCTGCCGTGGTAACACTGAATGATGGCGCACGCGCAGTGGAAAAAAAGCACATGAATTCCGATCTGAACGTCACATTAAGGTCGCATGACCACGAAGCGGATCCGTATCCGATCTAGGACCACATATGAAAGTGACTCAGGTCAGATTTGAAAATATCAGATTTGCGTGTCCACACAGCTCTGAACACATCAGATCTGAGTCACATTAGGGCAAAAAAATCGGGTTTGTGCCACTTCAACCTGGTAATGTGAACATAGTCTTTCATCAGATTGTTGAGTAAAGTGAACATATCCTCACCTCACCTCAGTCTAATTCTGTAATCATAATGAATTCAATCAGATTGGCAAAAATATTTGCATGTTAACACAGCCGGTGATGTTATACACTTGGGAAAAAAAAAAACATAAAAGAAAAAATTAACATGCAAAGATGTAGTGTTACATCAAACAGTGAGACATATGAAAGGTCACATTCTGCCATGTGTTCAGAAGATATGGAGCCACTGTGACAGAATTCAAGAGATTTAGAAGGAAATTTAGTTTAGAGTCAGATTTTTCATAATGAGTCATGTTTGCATCATTTCTGTTTCCTGTTTTGGAGAAATATTGTATGATGGGGAAGTAGTGGGGGTCTACTCAGGAGAATGTTTCTGTGGTATTTGAATATCATTTATTTTGATGTGAAATGTCAAAAAAAACTTCAATTAGTTGACTTTACTTAAAAAAAAAAACATCATGTAAAGTTATTGCTTTGAAAAAAGTTACTTAGCTACTTTCTAACATTCAGTGATCCGCACATCTGCAGCAAGTTAGGTTAACTTGAATGAAATATTCGTCCTTGTGTACTGTGTTGGCATCAATTAAAACAACCTGTTATATTAAATAGACTGTTTTGAGCAGTATCTATAAAATGGCTGGCAAAGAGAAACTAATGTAAATGTAATGTAATGTAATGTAACAACATGTAAATGCATTCAAACTTCATATTTAACATGAGAGTTTGCTATGACACAAAATAAAATGTTGCAAAAAGAATTATATTTATAATTTATAAGAAAGAGAAAAGAAAAGAAGAAATTTCTAAACATAATGTTACACAGCACACTATTTAGCTAGGGAGTGAAGAGCCATTTGGGATTCAGCCTGGGTTTGATGCTGCTTCTGACTGAAAAATGGACATTCCGGGTGATATTCTTTAGACTTTTATACTGCCGTTTTTCGATGAATCATATCGTGAGTACTTTAATTCAAGCCTGTGAGTTGTTTAGCATGTTTGCTATCTTTCATCCGGTTGGCTAGCTAATCAGCCTAGTTCTAATTAAGAAAATAAGTTTTCAATCAGGAAACCTTTTAGAAGTTATTAGTCTGGAGTGTCTGTGAGCTGAAATTGCAATAATTATGATGACGATTCATTCTATTGGTTATTATGAGTAAAAATAAACAATTAGCATTAGGCGGACATGTTTTATTATTGATTTTTTGTCCTCTTGGATTCATGCTCAGCTAAAACTTTGACAGGTTTTATTTTTAATTACAAATTGAGTTGCATATTTAATATCAGATGTTACTCAAAATCAATGCAAACTAAAAGACAAAGCTAGATCTATAATTTTAGAATATTTGTCATATTCATTGTTATTTACATGTGAAAATGTGTTTTAGGGCCTGTTTATGTGATTTTGAGGGAAAGTGCACTCATCGTGTTGAATGGGACACTGCAGTTTTATCGTCTTTTATTGCCTTTTTTTGCCTTTTTTATTGGAATATGAAGGCCAATCAAGCTGAATTATTCACTGATGCTGACGTCACAGCTCGATGACGTCATGCTTGCTATTTAGGGGTGGGTCTGCTGAATGTCCTGATAAACCTTAAAATGTTCTGAAGTTATGAAGGCTAGAAGTGACCTACTATTTTGCCCACAAATTGCGGACTTTGGGGGTAATTTTAACAGATCAATAGACAAAAAAAATTTTTTTTTTGAGTTAGTTAAGTTTACAATTTTTATTTTCAACAGAATTATTCCAGTTGTTTCAGTGAGCAAAAAAAAGAGAAATAATTGGTATCAAATGACAACTTGTTTTCATTATCAATAGCTGGAATTGCTGAGGGATCAAAATGAAGGTCAATGCCAGGCTTGTGTAGGCTTCATTAGTAAAGCCTACACAAATTAACTTCTCAGTTTGATGCCCCTTTGACCAGGAGCTCCAGACAATTGCTTGGTCTGTTTGCCCTCTACATGAAGCAGCATCAGCCCATAGATGACTCTGTCACTTTCCCCACCGCAGAGGCGACAGATCAGGGCAGCCGGCGGGAGCTGAAGGCCGTCCCGTTCATCAGCTACCTGTCTGACCTGCTGAAGTCCCAGCTGCTATCAGATGACCTGGTGTCCGGTGTGGAGATCCGCTGCCAGGAGAAGGGCGTGTGCCCCACAGCGTGTCACCTATGCAGGCAGGCAGGCCGAGAGAGCCCCAGCCCCACCCCTGTCCTGCTGGAGGTCAGCCGCATAGTGCCCCTCTACAGCCTGGTGCAGGACAATGTCACCAAAGAGGTGAGAGAGACAATCACAGTGCAACAGTTTTACAGTGTATGACTGTATATGCATACTGTACCAGTCAAAAGTTTGGGCTCACGTAATTTCTTAATCATATAGACATTTTAATGTAATGGTTTATACCTGACTGCTTGAAATTTGTTTTTTGAAGATGAATATATGAAGTTGTTTAGCTGTCTAAAGCTAGTCTGCACCAGGTGTTGAAACCATTGTGGCTAAGTTTAGCGCATACTCTAATATAAAGCAGCTTCTAGTGGCTTAAAAACTGATCGCTGCCCTGGTCACTGACAAGAGTTGGCCAAAAAGTTGTTTTCATGTTTAAGACAATGGTTAAAAAGAAGCTCTTTCCTCTACTGTCCTGCTGTTCAAACAGAGTCAGCAGCCTGATCTAGGTTGCTAGATTGGACAGGATCATTGGGTTAGCAATTTAATAATAACAAGAAGAAGAATGAAAAAAAAAAAAACAGTAAGACTTAGTCTTTATTTTAAAATGTATATATTTTTTTCCTTTTTAAATGTACAATTTAAGTTATTCACGTGAAACATTTATCAATCTTACATAAGGTTTGAATATTTGTGATAATATTCATCAGAATATTTGAAAATGCAGCCCTAGACAAAAAATAAATAAATAAATAAATATTTTTTTAAAGGTCCCCAACATATACTGTTAAGCAGCTAACTTTTACAACCTGATCCATGCCCTCCAAGTTCTCCAGCTACACTCACAACCCGTATTGCAGTAATAACAGATTTACAACCCTATTTCCAAAAAAGTTGGAACGCTGTGCAGAATGTACATAAAAATAGAATGCAATGATATGCAAATCATATAAACCATATTTTTAAAGGAAAATACTACAAAGACAACATACCAAATGTTGAAAATGAGAAATTTGATTGTTTTTTTGTTTTTTTAAATATATGCCCATTTTGAATTTGATGCCAACAACACGTTCCAAAAAAGTTGGGACAGGGGCATGTTTACCACTGTGTTTCATCACCTCTTCTTTTAACAACACTCTGTAAGCGCTTGGAGACACTGCTGTAGTTTTGAAAGTGAAATGTTTTCCCATTCTTGTTTGATATAGGATTTCAGCTGCTCAACAGTTCAGGGTCTCTTTTGTCATATTTTCATTTCATAATGCACCAGATGTTTTCAGTAGTGACAGGTCTGGACTGCAGGCAGGCCAGTTTAGCACCCAGACTCTTTTACTACAGAGCCGTGCTGCTGTAATACATGCAGAATGTGGTTTGGCATTGTCTTTCTGAAATAATCAAGGCCTTTCCTGAAAAAGACGTTGTCTGGATGGCAGCGTATTTTGCCAAAACATGTATATGTCATTCAGCATTAATGCCGTGTTCATAGATGTGCATGTCACCCATGCCATGTGCACTAATGCACCCCTACACCATCATGAATACTGGCTTTTGAACTGTGCACTGATAACAACCTGAGTGGTCTTTAGCCCAGAGGATACAGTGTCCATGATTTCCAAAAAAAATTTCAAATGTTGATTTGTCAGACCACAGGACACTTTTCCACTTCACCTCAGTCCATTTTAAATGAGCACAGGCCCAGAGAAGGTGGCAGCATTTCTGGATCCTGTTTATGTACAGTTTCTCCTTTGAATAGTAGAGTTTTAACTTGCATTTGTGGATACAGTGATGAACTGTGTTTACAGACAGTGGTTTTCAGAAGTGTTCCTGAGTCCATGCAGTGATTTCCACTACAGAGTCATGTCTGTTTTTAATGCATTGCCCTCTGAGGGCCCAAAGATCACGGCCAGCCAATACTGGTTTTTGGCCTTGTCCCTTGTATACAGAGATTTCTCCAGATTCTCTAAATCTTTTATTGATATTATGTACTGTAGATGATGAAAAGCAGAACGTTCTTTGCTATTTTATGTTGAGAAACGTTATTCTTGAATTGTTGCACTATTTGATGGTGCAGTCTTTCACAGAGTGGTGAGCCCCTCCTTATCTTTACTTCTGAAAGACTCAGCCTCTCTGGGATGCTTTTTTATACTCACATCATGTTACTGACCTGTTGCCATTTAACCACCAGGTGTTTTTTTTTAGCATTACACAGCTTTACCAGCCTTTTGTTGCCCCGTCCCAACTTTTTTGGAACGTGTTATTGGCATCAAATTCAAAATGGGCATATATTTTCCAAAAAACAATAAAATGTTTCAGTTTCAACGTTTGATATGTTGCCTTTGTACTATTTTCAAATAAATATAAGGGTTAAATCATTTGCACATCATTACATTTTGTTTTTATTTACATTTTGCACAGCATTCCAACTTTTCTGAAATTATGGTTGTATTTATTTAATTCAAATTCTTTAATTATTCTCAAGTAGGTCAAAGTTATTAGGAGAGAGAATAAATAGGATAGTAGGAGAGGAAAATAAGAAACAGAACAAAACTAATCTTAGATTTAGGGGAAACTAGCTTACCTGACCAAATGAAAGTAAAAGACATTTACCGACCTACCTAAAGCAAACCAGGAGAAAACAAAGCAAATGATACGAGAGTTTATATACAAAAGATACATGTCTGAATAACCATGTTAGCTCAGTGTTTACAGTATATTTCAATGAGAATGCTTTACTGACACACAGTAAGCTATCTTTGTGAAAGTCGTAACAAGGAGGCAACAAAGCAACACACAGCTGTTCAACAGATAATCTCTTACTAAGGCATAACTTTCAGAATAAAGTTTTTTCCAATGACTGGCCAGGAGCTGGGAATGCACTGGAAATTGTATCAGAAATAAAGCACCACGTCTTCCCGGATGCGTCTTTTTCAGAGACACCTGAGCTCCCCTGATCGTGACCAGTTGTGCATCTTTCCTTCCTCAGCTTTGCAAATCAGCATGCTATCAAACAGCGTACATTATGATCCACAGGGTCGTAAAACTAACAAGGTCTCAGCATATTTGTAAGTTCTTCAGTCCAGTTGGAAAAGGTCTCATCTCAGGTGGCTCCTCATGAAGCTGCTGGAGAGAGTGATGAAAATGAAGTGTGTAAAGCTGCATCAGGGGGGCTAAAGAGTCTAAATTAAACAACAGTCTGGATTTGTTTAATACTTTTTGATGCATTTCAGTTTTGATGTGTTCTATTTTCATTAAGTGTGAAAAATAGGCAAAAATAAATAAATAAAAAAGTAGGCCAAATAATGGGACTTAAAATGCAATTGCAATATTAGACAGAAAAAAGTTTTATTGTCTAGACCAAAAAAACGTAAGTCCAAAGTTTTGACTGGTACTGTAGATCAGTGTCACAGTGGCACGTCTTTCCTAGGGCATTTTCACACTTGTCCCGAGTAGTTTGGGTCACACCCAGGACCAGTTCTGGACTTGTTCTGGGGAGGTTTGTTTCCACACTGGAAATTTTCTTTTTGATTCCATGCATTACCTTTGCGTGCTTAGTTGGTGCAAAATGGTAGAGAATACCATTCAACACTTGAACATTTAGGAGTAGCACTTGTTGGATGTGAGGCATGTCCTCGCTCAGGAACTAGAGCTGAAACCTTAATCATTTTTATATCGTAATCACAATTTGAAAGAGTGCATTTATCAAATCGCAAGACATTTACAGCACTTACATTTACAGCATTTAGCAGACGCTCTTGTCCAGAGTGACTTACAAAATGTGCTTTGTTGTCTTACTTAGAGAAAGTACCTTTACTAGTTACAAATAGATTAGAGACAAAACTAGTCCTGAGCTCAGATGTTGATAGAAACAAAAGCCCATATTGATACCCAGAGAAAAAGAAGCAGAATTAAACACAATACAATACATTTCAGTAAGTACTTAACTTAGTGCTCGGTGCTGTAAGACCTGCAGTTTTTGTTATAGAATACTTTATCAAGAATGTTGTCTTCTTAATCTAATAACATAGAGCTTGTGGACGGCCTGTAGATAAATTGGACGAATCAGAAGCAACACAATACCCAAGTTCTATATATGTGACATTAGAACTAACTGCTTGTTTGACGCACTTAGTTTGCCAGAAAAGTGGATATTCTGGGCGTCTTGGCCAAAAAAAGTGGCCTGGAAAT